>JASAOA010001466.1:0-15043 GCA_030849815.1 Vickermania spadyakhi | reverse complement strand
TTTAGGCAGGATGATTGCTTGCAGATTTCAGGGGTTTTTTTGTTATGTTTTAGCTTTATTGGAGATGGTTGGTTACGTTTTCGACACTGGTTTGTATTGTTGTGCAATGGTTGTCGCTAGGTTTTGGATTAGTTTGTATTTGGTAAGTATGTAAGTATGAGTTGGTTTTGTAGTTATGTTGGGGTTGGCGTATTTTAAATTAGATATAAACTTTGCGGCATACTCGTTTGAGGGTTTTCTTGCATTTTGTGATTTGATGTGTTGTTGTGTGTTGGGATTGCGTTATTTAGGTTGTCATAGGTATGGATATTTTGTTTTGTTGTTCGGGCGCCTCCACGTGTATTTATGGTGTAAACGGTTATGTTTGTGGGAGGTTCGAACATTAGCATGTTGTGATTTAGTTATTTGTTGATGCGATTTGTAGGCTATAGGTACGCGTATATTTTGATTTCTTTTGTTTGTTAAATGTTCATTATTTTGGGATTCTTTGCTAGTTGTATCACTTTGAATTGATACGATTGAAGTGATGCTAATTGTCGGTATTTTGATTTGTTTTTGTTGTAGTTTTAGCTTTTGTAGGTTGTGTTGACCTAAATCTGTTTTGTTTAGTTGTAGACTGTGATTTTGTTTGCTTGGGTTGCGATAACTTGTGGATTATGTATGTTTTAAGTTTAGATGTGCTGATGATTTTTGCTTGTTGGGGTATAACTGTGATTGGTTGCCTTTACGGGTAGTTTGGCATTGTGTAGAAGTGTTTACTGTTTGTTTGCTATTGATTTGGGTTTTGGGTATGATTAAGTGTGTTCGTAGGTGTGGTAATAATTGTGTTGTTTCTGTAGAGAATTGTTAGAATTGTTATTGCTGTTTAAGTTTGCTGTTTGCGTTTGTTTCGGGACTTTCAGGTTTGTATTTAGATTTGCTGTTGTGCGTATTAGTGTGTTGGTTGGTGCATACTTTCGGGTATTTGCTGTTTTGCAGCTTGCGTAGTCTGTTATATGCGTAGTCGTTTTGTGGTGAATTTTTGACACTTGTGTGGCAGGGTGGCTTAAAGTCCGGGAAATTTTGTGTTGTTTGTGTATTTAGCGTTACGTCTTTGTTGCTTTATAGGTTGGTGAAGATTGTTTGCTTACGTCTATAAATTTGTAATGTATATTCAATACCTATTAAACTGAAATTTGCGTTATGGTTTTGCATGGTTAACTGTTATGTTATTTACGTGGGGTGTGATAGTTGTTGAACATTAACTTTGGCATGATGTAGTTTTGTACATGTGTCTGATTGGTTTTGGATTGCGTTGGGTTTGAGGGGTTGGTATCGTGCTTTGGGCTTTACTTTGTGTTTTATAGGATTAAAGATTGTCTGTTTACCGTGTATTTAATTTATATAGATTTAAATGTATGTTTCAAATGTATGCCTTTTGGGCTTGCGTTTCGGGGCCCTTTGGGTTCATTGCTTGTTGGTGTAATATTAATAAAGATATAAATAAAAATTATTACTTCCTGTTTGATTATACCATTTGTTATAGTTGTAGAGTGGACAGGCGTTTTTGTTGGGGTTTTTGTTGCTTGTTTTAGATTGTGTGGTGCGTTTGGATTGTGGATATTCGTTTACACCTTCCAATTAGTTTGGGTTTGTGATTTAAATGCTTCTGTGAAGATTGGTTTGTATTTTAATTTAGACTTACTGTTGTTGCGTTGTTTATGGTAGATGTTTCTGTTTTGGTTTTTTGGTTTTTCCATTTGTTTAGGATGGGTTTTGCTGCTTACTTATAGTGGTTCCGGTTAGCGTCTATTCCGAGGCTTTATGTTTTGGTGATGTTTTGCAAGTTGGTTTTATGTGACTTTAAGTGTTATATATTTTAGGTTTGTTTTACAGATTGGGATTTTTGGTATTTTGCGCACGCTTTGCAGCTTAGGTTTGTGAATGTTTGTTAGTGCTTAGGGGCGTACAATTATGGTTTGTAGTTTCTATTTTATGGATTTTGGTTGCCTTTCGTCTTGCGTATATGGCGTATGTAGACATGCTGGGCCAACATTGCACTTGTGGGATTTTGGTAGTGCTAGTTTGATGTTTGTTTTGGTTGTTTGTATACTTTGCGAGTTCAGTTTTACGTTAGTTTGCGTTTGCTTTAGGATTTACTTTGCTGGTATTTGGTTAGAGTTGTAGGGTTTTTAAGTCTTGTATTTGTAGTATTGCAGTGTTTAGTTTGCGGGTTTTGTAGGTTTCTGGTTTTGCGGAGATTTTTGTTTGGGTTGGTTGTTCTACTTGTTACGGTAAGTTTGTGTTATTTTTGTTTTGGTTGGTGTTGTTGGTTGTGGCTGTTTGTGGTCTTAGGTTGTTTTGTGGTTTGAATTGTCACTTCGTAACTGTTGTACCTTCGCGCTGATATACTATCGTAACTTTGTGGGTTTCCGGGGCATGAGCGTCTCCAGATAGTTTAAGTTTGCTGTGTACTTTGGGGTGGTTTGTTGCTGTGGTTTTCCTGTTTTGGGTCAACTTGTTTTGAATATTTTGTCTGCAACTGCGTAATTTGTATCTGCTCAGGGGTTGATATAATATAGTAGCTTTTTAGGTTTTCCGAGGGGAGGGGACTTTCCTAGATAGTTTCAGTTTATTTTGAGGTTTGGCTTGGTTTTTGGGAACTGCGGTTTTCCAGGTGCGATTTCGACTTGTTTTGGGTGTTTTTGGTGGAACTGCGTAATTTGTGTCTGTTCAGGGGTTGATATAATATAGTAGCTTTGCGAGTTTGGTGAGTTGTGGGCACATCTGGATAGCTTCGGTTTGACGTGTACTTTGGGTATTGGTTTTGGACTGGGGTTTCCAGGTGAGATTTCAGGTTGTTTGGGGTCTGTTGGTTACATCTGCGCAATTTGCGGCTGGTCAGGGTTTGGTATAATGGAGTACGTTTGTGGGTTTTAAACTGGGTACAAGGGCATGCCCAGGTGTTTGCAATTTTCCTGGGTTTTGGGTTTTGGAGTTTTGTTATTTGTATGCGTTGTAGGTCGTGTTTATTGTGTTTGGTAAGTGCGGAGTTGTTCCGGCATAGGTTTGAGGTTAGTTGTGGTGAGTTTACTTGGATTTTACTTGTGGTTTGTTAGATTTAGTGGTTGCTATGAATTTGTAGATTTGGTGTTACTGGTGGTTTTGCTTGTAGGGTTGTTGTAGTGCTGATTTTAGTTTTGTTGTTGAGTCCATTGTATCAAGTGTTTTATTTCGTTTGGTTGTTTGCAGTTTGTTTTGGGTTTATAGAGTTGTTGTTAGTTGGGTCGTTGTGGGTTACGGGTATTTGCAAGTTTTTGTTGGTTTGTTTTCTTTTATGTTGGTGGGTTACCGTTATTTATATGCTTTGTTTTGTAGTTTCTTTATGATTGTGTTCCATATATTTGTATCTGTGTGACTTGGTTTTTAGGGTCGTGGATTATATTTCCTGGTATTCGATTGTTTTGGGTATATTTGTAGCGGTTTGGACTTGTAGCACACGTTGATTGTTGTGTTTTACTTGATTTGCCTAGTTGCGTGTTATTCGCATTGATAGTTTCTTGCCGGGGTTGGTACGGTGTTTGTGTGGACATAGTTGTTGGGTATTGTACGGTATGTAGGTTTGTGAGTGTAGTTTTATGTGTTTGTTTGGGGTATTGTTTGCACAGGTGGGCTGTAGATCCACTTATTTTTATTTGTAGTTTTGGATTTGTTATGGATTACTTCTATTATATTGTGTAGGTTGTTGTTTTAGCTGTGGTGTTAGTGTTTTTAGATTGCGTGCATGTTGATTGTGGAAATGTGGTTTTCATTTAGATTTGGAGGTTTTGTTTTTGGTAGATTTAGGTGTGGGTGTAGGGTCTTGGGATTTGTAGTTTAAGTTTGTTGTTGTGTTTGTAGTTTCTGTGTAGGTATTTGTTTGCTTAGAAATTCTTGTGGGATTTGTATTGTATGATTGCTTTGATTTTGTAGGGTGTAGTTTGTGCAAGTGGCATTTGTTGGTTAATTTAGTTTGGTGGTGGGGTGTGTTTTGCTACTGACTGTATTTGTTCGGGTGTGGGCTCGGTTTACCTGATTGTTTGATTCCGTAATGACTGAGTTTCGATAGGTTTGGGGTCGGGTGTGCGTGTTTAGTGTTGTAGAGTTACTGTAATGTTTGGGATGTTTATGTAGGTGTGTGATGGTGTTTTGTCTGGTTTGAGTATTTTGCAGTAGACTCGGATTGGTTTTTGTGGTTTGATTGGTACATTGTTGCATTAATCCGTATGTTCATAGTTAGTTCATACATTCTCTTTTTATCGTTATGGATGGTGTTGGAGGTTTTGTGTTTGTAATTGTATTTGGGGTTTTGCCGCTAAGATATGGGTTTGGGATTTGTGGTATTTTGTTTCTTGTGTTTGATTTATTGGTGTACATTGGCGTGGTGGGATTGTGTTTTGGTAGGTTTAACCATATGTGCGTTAGTTTAGTATATTGTGCGCGTGTAACTTGAGGTTGAATAGATGTTTGAGGTTACCTGTTGAAGGTTGTACCAAGGTTGGGTTGTTTTTGTTGGTATGCGGTAGTTTGGGTATGCAGTTACTGTTTTGGTTTTTTATTTAAAGTACATATTTCTGTGAATGCTCGCATTATTTTGGCTTAACGGCAGATTTGTTTTTAGGTGCTGCGTTTACGCTGTGGTTTATGTATTGGTATTTGATGGTTGTTGGGTTTGAGTGTGAGGGTTTTAGATTATACTTATGCTTAAAGGGTTTGCGGCGGAGTGTTTTTGTGTTTTTGTTTAGGTACCGGATTTTGTATACGGATAGGTTTGTAAGTGCATAGTTATATATTTGTAGAATACCGGTGTGTTGAGATCTTGTTGTAGGCTTATGGTTTATTATATGTAGATTGGCTTTATATTTAGTGTAATACCATTTGCTTTTTCTTTTATGTTTCTTTCGTTATTACTTGTATCTTATGGTGTAGGCGATGAATAGTAATGATATTTGTTACGTATGTGATATGATGTGACTGAGGGTATTTAATAGCTTGTGAATTTGTTTTCTGGGCAAGTTTGGGAGATGTTTTGTGTGTGTTTACCCGTTGAGAGTGTTAGGTTGCAAGATTCCTTCTATATGGTTTACGTGGATTGATTGTATGTGGATAGGTTTGCTTTGTTTGGAGTGGTAGATTTGGATTGTGGCACAAATTTGGATTACTTCTGTTTGTCGTATTGGTATCTTGCATAGGATTGTACTTGTGGTTTTTGTGGTTTGAGATTTATTGGTTATTTGTGCTTTATTGTTTTAGTGCTTGTGGAGTGTTTGTTGCTCAAGTTTTACGATTAAGTTTGGCGTAATTGTATTGTGAACCCTTGCTGCTCGCTGTATTTAGATTTTCATAGCTCTAATTAGTTACATAATATAGATATAGTTAGTATATTGCGAAGGTTTACGTGGGCTGGATAGTTGCTTACTTTTGTGTGGGATTCAGTATGTCGATAGTTGCACTCTGAAAGCTTGTGTTTTATGCCCATATAGATTGGTTTGGGGTTTGCTTTGTTTTGTGTGAATCTAATGGTTATTATGGTTTACAGCCGTTTTGTTTGAGCGTGTAGTATCGAATTATTTTGTTGAGCATTTGATTTTGTTTGTTTTCCGTAGTTTGCTTGTTAAATTGAGGTATTGTATGTATTTATTTGCTTTTGCTGAGTTGAACTTTCGTTTGGGGTTTTGTACTGCGAATTGATTTGGTTGTATTTAGATTTTGTTTGGATTGCTATAGTTGTATACTTGTGTAGGTTTTACTTTTATTACTGATGGGTTGGTAATTGTATAATAAATTGATCGGTTATATTGTTTGGGTTTTGTCTTATGGGTTTGTATGTTTTTACTTTGTATTTGTTTAGTGCACTGAGGCATTGGTGCTACATGCTATGGTTTTAGAGATTTGTTAAAGCTGTTTTTGGTTTCTTATTTTATGAAGCCGTGTTTTGTGGTTTCTTGTGCGATCGGGTTGCGTAATAGTTTGTCTTCGAATATCGTGTAGTGTGTATGGTGTTTTATTTTGTTTGGATGGGTTTTGGATACTTATGTTTGTTAGGTTTTTACTTTCGATTGGCAATTATTAGTATTGGACTTTTGTTTTGTAATTTAGGCTTTTGCATGTAGTGGTTTTAGGTTTTTATTTTGTTTGGGATAGTCATTAATCTTGTTTTGTTACCTGCTGCTGATTTTGTATTTACTTTTGCGAGTTGGTTGTTTGTTGCTTTATGTTTTGCTGATATTGTTTTAGATGCTGTTTTAATTGTTATAGTTGTATGCAGGTTTCAAAGCTGCTTAATGTTATTTATGGGTGTTTATGTACTTGCTTTAGATATTGATATTTGCCGGATTTTGGTGTTTTGGATGGAGACCTGCAGTATTTGCTTACTGTGTAGGGTTGATATAATATAGATATAGGTTTATAAGGCAATACTGATAGGCTTTATAGAATACTGTGCTTTTTAGGGCATTTAGGTTTGTGTGGCGGGTCCTGACATGTTGGGTTTTCATATAGGTTTTCGCTGTAATTCATAGCTGGGTGGTGCTATGCCTTTGGCTTGTAGGTCTGAGTTTTGTTTTTAGGGTGCAGTTTTTGATATACGTGTATATAGTGGTTTTTCTTGCGGGTTGGTTTGCGTTGTGGGTTTACTTAAAGAATTGTGGTAGTTTGTGTACTGGTGCATGAGGCTCTACAGTTAAGTTTCATTGTAGTTTAGGTGGTGCAACCTTCTTACGTTTCGGTTACTAGATTTACGATTGTTGGGTTTTTGGAAGGGATTATGTTTGTGTTGTTTTAAGTTATTGCATTTAGAGTAAGTACTTTGGATTTTGTTTCGTGCTTTTGTTAGTTTGTTTGATATTGTGGTAGATTGATAATAGGTATGATTCATGGTCTGGTTACTGTATAGACTTGGGTTGGCTAATTGTGGTTGTTTATTGTGACATGACATGTTGTTGAAGCGTGAGACTTGTATGTTGTGCTTTTAATGCTGACATGTGATTTTGTTGTCTTACAGATTGTTAGATTGCGGTGTTTTGTGTTAGATTTCTGAGCTGATAGCTGCCGTAGGTGCCTGTAAATTGTTGCTTTTATTAGTTTAGTTTTGCTGCTGTGAATATGGGTCCTCAAGGTTGGATTTGGGGTTGTTCGTTCGATTATGTTTTGCGGCTTTATGCTTGAGTTTTATCTTTGTGGTTTTGATAACGTAGCATTTTGCGTTACGTTGTGATAAGACTGGTTTTATGGTTTCAGAGTTGTGTTGGTGATAGTACTTTATTTTGTTACAGTAATTAGCATTGTATTTTAGTTGCGTGTTGGTATTTGGTATATTTTATTCTTTGCATGAGTGTGAGTTTGGTTGGACCTTGTAGTGGATTTTGTTGCTGCGTGCTGATTCTGTTTAGATGTTTAGACTGGGTTTACTGGTTGACGTAGGTTTTCGCTTATGCTATTTCTAAGAATTATGTAACTTATGTTTGTGATTGCGTTGTGACATAGTGTTTTAAGTACTTCTATTTGGATTGTGCAGGGGTTTTTGTAGATTTGAATTTCAGTGTAAGTTTGCGTTTAATGTTTGGGGTTGTATATGATATTTCGGATTACGATTGGTTATATTGTAATATTTCTATGTGCTTTATTTGTGTGTTACGTTATTACTTTGACAATGCGTATTTTAGAGGTTTGTTAGGTTCCTAGTTATAGATATTGTGGCCATGCATATTATTTGAGTGATAGGTTTTGTTTGGCCCGGGTAGGTTGTTAGAATTGCGTTACATTGTTGGTAGTTGTAGTATAGGTTTCTGGGTTTGTCAGACATTTTAATGTTTGTGTTTAATACGTAAGTTTGTTTTTTGCTGATTATAGATGGTTTGTTTGATGCATAAGCTCTTTGTTGTTTGTTATTTTCGTTACTTATAGCTTTATTGTTTTGGGTTTGGGAGATTTCGTTCTATATTTCTTACTTGCATGTATTGTAATAATTAGTATGAACCATGTATTTGTGCACTATTACTTTTGGATTTGGTATTTCCGTATAGGTGGTATTGTATGTGGAATATAGGATGTTTGTAGCGATTGGTAGAAGGATTCCTGTGTACAATTGATAATTGTTGTTTTTCTTTACTGTTAGGCTTGCGTTCTTAAATTGCGTTTTGGAGATTAGTGCTTTATATTTGCTTGTAGTTTGTGTTTTAGACTATGTTGTGGTGGCAAAACGTTGAAGGTGGTTTTAGCGTGTTTTTGTGGTTTGGTGTTATTTAAGATTTGTACTTTTCGTAGAGTTTGTTAGTGAGGGTGGGTTTAGTTGCTTGTTAAGTTGTAGATTTTATTATACCACGCGTGGACGTTTTCCGGAGGTTTGATGTTTCGAGTTTAGTTGTTTGTGGTTTTTGTTTTGTTGGTTTCGCGAATTAGTCTATTAGTTGCTATTTGTTTTCATTTCGTTCTTGATTGCACTGTGTAGTGTTGGTAAGGCGGCCATATGGGACATAAATTATTAATTGCTAAGGTTGTTTGTATGTGAGTTAAATACTTTGTGATAACGGTTACTTTTAGTAGTTGTAGGTTTGTGTGTACGTAGTTGTGCTTAAGTTTAGTGTAGTTTGTTGCTTATTTTGTTGTTTTTGTTGTGGTGATTTTATAAGTTTGAGTTAATTTGTTGTTTGTTGTTTAAGTTTATTATGATGTATTAGTATGGTTATGTTACAGGTTCAGTTAGACCAGTCTTTTGTTTTTGATGGCTGTTGTATATCGGATGGGTAGGTTTGCTATTCGGTAGATGTTGTTGGTTGATTGCTTTGGGTATCGAGGTTAACAATGTGGTTTTAATGGTTGGTTCAGCGTTGTGTATTTGTTTTTATGTGAGATCTGTTGTTTAGTTTATATGTTGGTGGGTTTGTGTTGTTTGGTTGTTTCCGGACAGGCATATGGTGTTTGACTTGGGAGGCATGTTGGGTTTGCTTCCGGGTCCCTAAGGTTGGCATATGTTATTTTATTATGTTTTGAGTTTCAGTTTTTAGGCCTTTTACTTTTCGATGTTTTCAAAGCATTTGCGCGTAACATAGTTATTGTGTTTACCATAGTTTGCATTTTGCATTTTTACTTTGGGTTTGGTTGGACTAATGATTGTTGGGTTTGTTGCTTACTAGTTGAATGTTATTATTTTTATTTTGTATTATTGTTCTTTCGTGTGTTAGATTTGTGATTATTTGCGTTTGTTTTTAGTTTATATAGATTGATAAGTTATGCGTATTACATAAACTTGTACTAGAGGTTTTGATGGGTTTGCTGTGGGTTGCGTTATTGTTTCCGTGTAATTATGGTGGATAGATGCTAGTTTTATGATGCGGACTTAAGGTTTTTGGTTTACTATGTTTATTATTTCAGTTTTTGTTTTCCTTTTGTTATGATTATAGTTGGTTAATATACATATTGTGTTGTTGTTGTTTCATTAAGGATTTCTAATTTCGTTTTATGTGTATTTTTGTGTGCGTTTATTATGATTTGTTTGTCATTTTATTTTACGATTGTGAGTGTTTTGGACTTGCTGTTTGGGGTGCTGTTGCATCAATTGGCGATTGCCTTGGTTGGAGAACTTTCTTATTTTGATTACTTGTTTGTGATTGTGTATTTGCTTCATTTGGTATAAATGTTTAGGTTTATTTTCTTGTTAGGTTTGTTTTGTATGTATTTTATATGTTTGTATTTTAGTGTTTTGTATGCCCTTTTACTTGCTCGGGTTGTTTATATTTATTACGTTTAAGTTTTAAGTTTTTGGAGGGTGTTTGCGGGTGCTTTATCGGTTAGGTAGTATGTGTGTTAGATGTGTTTAATCCTGAATTATGCTTGCTGTGGATTGTTACTATGTTGTTTTGTGAGTAGGTGAGTAGTTATTTAGGCTTTAGGAATTGGTTAGCTTTTGTGCTTCGCGGTCGCTTTAGTTTTTTGGGTGCGGATTTAACTGGGTGTGTTAACGCATTTTATGGTTATCTTACGTCTTGTAGATTTGGGGTATTTGTCAAGAACTACGTATTTGTCGCCATCTCAGGGGTTGATATAATATAGGTTTGCGGGGGTGTTAGTTTCTTAGGGTTAGAGGGGTTGGAGGCGTCAGGTTTTTAGTGTTTGGTGTGGATTTGGGTGGATTTGCGGGTAGATACGTTGTTTTTGCATTGCGCTGTGTAAATTTGGGATATTTAGGCTTAGAACTTTGTAGTTTTTGCCTTCTCAGGGGTTGATATAATGTAGTATTCTGTTGTTTTGGGTGTAGGGGTAGGGTTTGGTACAGAGGTTTTGTATTTGGCTTTTTATCGGTATTTGGTGTTGTGGATTCTTGGGTATGATTGCTTTTGGATATTTGAGGGTTGGGTTTGCCTTTATAGGCTAGCTGGGGTTTCTGGCGATTGTGACAAATTATACTGGCGTTGGTAGAGCCTCCTAAAAGAGGTTTGGGTTTCCCGCGTGTCTTTATTTTATTTTGGAATGATTGTGTTCATAGGATTGTTGGTTTTTACCAGGTTTGGGTTTGATTTTAGGTAGTTTGCGTTTTGGCATAGGTTGTGTGGGTTGTATAATTATTTAGTTGTTCGGGGTTTTTCTTTGCTGGGTTTGTGACGTTATTGTGTTGGGTATAGGTTTGGGATTTAGGTTTGAGGTGGATCACTGAAGGTCGTGGGTCGATTTGAATACATGGTTTGGATTTCAAGATTCACTGTACGTATAGGTTGCTGTTTAATACGTTTTGGGTTGTTTTGTGTTGTAGTTGGTTTATGGTGCGTTTTTTGATGATGTAGCGTTAGTACAGAGGTTTACTTTATGTAAAGTTAGTAGTTTCCAGTAGGTTGTGTTTGTTGCCGTTTTGCTTATGTTACGATCAAAGGTAACTTACGTGGGGTACTCAAAGTTTAGTTATTTTGTTAGAGTTAATGTACTTGGTTTTAGGTTCAGGTCCGGGGGTTTACTTTGAAGAGTGTTTTGTGTGGGATTTTATTTGTGAGGTTTGTGGTTGGCACAGACGTTTTGAGGTGTGTTGACTTTGTTTATGTGTTTTTGAGGTTAGTGTGCAAGCGGTTTTCAGTGGTTAATAGGGACTTGTTGTGCTCGCTATATGTAGTTGATTAGGTGTAGTTGATTGTTTTTAGTTGTAGCCTCTTTGTTTAGTGAATTTAGGGGTGTGTTGGTAAGTTAGGTAATTGTTCGATATACGTGTACTTTCTTGGAAACTTCGGGTGTAGTTTGTTGCTTAGAAGGTGTGGTTTACTTTCTAGTTTGTTTTTGTTTGCATATGATACGGTTTTGATTTGGGTTATGCAGAGATTTCGTTTGTAGGTTGTGATGCCTTGAGAGTGCTTATTTAGGGTAATAACTTATGCTTTATACTGTAGGTGGGCGTAATGTTTGCATGTTGGTGTGTTTGGTTTGATTTTAGTGTTTGTGTATTTCGATTATTGAGTTACTTTGTGTAAGGTGTTGTACTAAGGTGTGGATAGTTTGGTAAAATTGTTTAGACTGTCTTGTTTAATTTAGAGATTAGAGTTTCCGAGGGTTGGGGTTGTTTGTGTTTATATATCCAATTTGCAATATATTTGTATGTTAGGTACTTAGTTCGGAGGTTTTATACTCGGAGTTTGTGGTTATTTTATTGTCTGCTTGTTGGTGGTTTTGGTTTATGATATGTGTTTACGGAGTGCAGGGTAGTTTCATATTTAACTTTTAGTAGTTTGCATGTATGCTTGCCTATGATTACCTTCAATAGATAGCGTTTGGAACATCCTTTTCTTCTAGGGTTTCCATAGGATGTTTTATTTGCTGCGGTTTTGCGGTTGGGTAAGACTTTCTGTAAGTGCAAATTTAGAATGGTGGTTTTAGTTGTTTTTTGTAATAGACAGGATGAAACTTGTATTTTTTCGTTTGTAGGTGTTTGTATTAAAGATTCTTAATAGTACGCGTTTTTCGTTGTAGGTTGCTATGAGGTTTACTTGCAAGATTTTGCGACTTGATAAGTTGGTTTGTTTTAGTTTGCTTTGGGATTGGTGGGGTTGATTGGTATACGTTTAGCTTGTGGAATGTAGGGTTTATAATGTGCTTTTATACATGCAAGGGTATTTCTATTTAGATATGTAATATTTCGCATATATTTCTTTTGTATATTACGCGTTATTACTTTTATAATTTGCGGTATTTATGTGTTTTGTAGGTATTAACTCGCTACTTGGGATGTGTAAGATTTGTTAAGTTTTAGGGTTTTTATAGTTGGGGTTTATTGGTATAATACTATAGTGATCCAGTTTGTTAATGTTTTGACGTTTGTGGACTTTCTATATGCTTACTTCAGGCTGTTTGTTTTGCGCACGTTTTTGGGTTTCACATAGCCTTGTAGTTTTACTATCTGGGTTGAAATAGATAGATTGTATAATTATAATTTGAATAGTTAATGGTTTGATGTGTTGCTTATAATGGTAGTTTAAATGCTGGATTATTATATTTGTAGGTTATTAGGGATGGTTTAGATTTTGTTTTACTCGCGGGGGTGTTTGGTTTTATTTGTGTCCATATTAGGATTTGTTTGAATGTTTGTTTCATGATTTGTGGATCGTGCTCTCTGATAGTTATATTTATCTTTAATCCTTTCGATGCTGTAGGTTTAGTGGTGTTGCTGCTAATAAATTGTTGTGATAGACTACGTTTGTAGGCTTCGTTTAGGGTGTTAAAGTGTGTGTTTATTTCTGTAGTTAATTGTTTCCTGGTGGTTTTACTTTGTATAAGTGTGACTTTTAATTTCATTCTGATACGTTTTTGGTCAAAGTTTAGTTGATTTCATTAAGTTTGTAAGTGGGTTGTTCCTGTTGTGTTTGCGTGCACATGGTGTTTGGTATCTCTGGGTTGTGACTCCATACTTGTATGTGTGATTACTAGAGTGTTTCTACTTATGGTATAGTTACCTGATTTGTTTAGGGTTTAGGTTACAATCTCTACAATGACTGTGTATTTATGTATTACGCAGGATTTTGTTTGTTGTATTATTAGCGGGGTTTGTGCATTTTGTTGACTTTTCTTTTAGATTGTGGTAATTGTTAGCTTCGCGCATTTGTACACTTCTTATAATACTAGTTTGATGTTTACGGTTCTTGGAGGTTTAGCTGTGATCTTTGTGGGATTAATTAGGGGTGTTATAGATTTGGCAGAAGGCGTATTATGGTGGTTCTAGTTGATCAGATTGGGTTCGTTAAGACTCCGGTTATTATGATTGCATACTATAGTTTTGTGTGGGCATACTTTGTTTAATTACGGGTGTAATTGTTTTTGGTTGTTATTTTGTAGTGGTTGTTTAGTGACGCTTTGCCTAAGATTTAATTTGTATAGGTTTGTTTGTTTTGGGTAGGTTTGTTGTGTAGGTTTGATTATAGTTTGACGTGACGTGCGGGATTTGTAGATTGGTTTTGGATTTTGTGCGTTTGTTTTTATTGTTTACTTTGGAGGTTTTGCTTCCTGGGGTGTACATTGGTTATCTTGTTTGTACTTTCCAGGGTGTATTGTCCTACATGTCGGATAAAGAGGATTGGCAGTTTGATGTCTGATAGTGTTTTGTATAGGTATGCTGTTTTGGGTTGTTTCATTGGTTTTGGTTTGGTAATTTACGTTTTTGATGTTTGCAGTGTGCACCGTATTTTAGTTTCGGAGGCTAGTTAGGTTGTGCAACTTGGCTTTTTGGATGTTTAGGGGTTGGGTTATGTTTACTTTGTTGGGCTTTTTTGTACTGGTGTGCTATGGTGGGTTTTGTGGCTTGTAGTGGCCACATGAGAACTCTTGATTTTAGGGTATTTTGCTTAACTACGGGATTGAGGGTGTCTTAGGGGTTGATATAATATAGTAAATTTGTAGGCTTGAGATGCTCCGCAGCTTGTGGGATGGGAGTTACTGGTTTTCGCAAACTTGCTGATTTTTGTGAGTTGGGGTTAGTACCTTGATTTCGTAGTGCTTGTGTTCTCGTAATTTGGTGTTGCTTATACGTTGTTATGGTGACATTAGATAGTCGTAGTTTAGGTTATGTTAGATATGGGCTTTATAAGGCGTTCGTTTTCGGGGATTTGGGTATTTAGCTTTGCTATCAGGATTTGTTTGTTTTGGGTTCTATGAAGTTCAGTTTGGCATTATACGTGGGTTTTGTTGTTGCAGAGGTTTATTTGGGATTTGAGTTGGTTGGGAACGTCTTTATAGCTTGTGGATTGTGATGATTGTAGGTTGTAGATCTCTAGATTTGCAGTCGGACTTAGTGTTGTAGTTTATCTTCCGGTGTAATGAAATTGAGTTTTTAGCATTGCTGTTTGGGTACAGTTGGTAATTGTTTGCCGAAGGTCTACTTTTGTTGTTATAGTTTTAGGATTAGTGTTTGATTTGATATTGCTGTGTAATTGTGTATTACAATTGTTTTTGTATGTGTTTTGCGTTATGTAGTTCAGTATGTTGAGGGGTGGTTTTCCATGGTTTTGGTAGTTTATTATGAGGAGTTGGGTTTGTGGATTACGTAGGGTTTTATATAATAGATCATTTATAATATAAGTTTGTGCATATGATTTTGATTTTGGAGCATTACACTTGTTTGCAGGGTTGTTGCATTGGATTAGATGTTGTTTGTGGATTATAGTTTATGTAGTTTGAGTTTGGCAAATGTTTGTTTTTGTTTGTTTGTATATGTGTTTGCTTTTGGGTTTGCTTTATATGAAGGTTATTGTTGCTGTTTTTGAGTTTGTAGATCTAAATTTGTAATTTTTGAATGGTTTACTGCGAAGTCTCCGAATTTGTGTATTGTGATTTAGGTTTCGTTTAGGGGTGATGCTCCAATATTTATACTTTTAGTAATTGCTGTTATGTTTTGGTTTTGCGTACGTGGTTTTTGGTGGGGTTTTACATTTGTAAAATGGATTTGGTGTGTATGGGTAGTTTTGTAGAGTGTTATCAGATCGTATATTTTTGTTTGTTGTAGGTTTGTGTAGTTTTGGTTTAGGCAGGATGATTGCTTGCAGATTTCAGGGGTTTTTTT
>JASAOA010001465.1:0-15042 GCA_030849815.1 Vickermania spadyakhi | reverse complement strand
TTTGCATATGGGTATATTTCACGTGGGTTTGTTGTGTTACTTTGTTTACGGGATGTGCGTTGGTGATAGTTTGGGTAGCATACATGGGTGTAGGTTGCTGTGGTTTTTGTGTAGTGTTGTGTACTTTTTATTATGGTAACCGTTAGCTTTTGTAGTTTGCTTACATTGTGCTTATTATTTTGATGTAGGTATATGGATTTGTATAATTTAGACTTGTAATATTTTATATGCTTTCTTGATGTGTTTTTATTATTACTTTTTATATTTGCTAAGTTGGGTGTTCTAATGTTAAAGTTAGCGTGTTTATTTGGGTTTGTTGCCTTTGAGTTGGTGTGTTATATGTAGTACTGTTTATTACGAATTTTTGTGATTTGAACTTTAAGATTTAGTTTTAGGTTTATGATTTGAGGTGTGTATTGCACCGATAGGTTCCGTTTGTAATGGTGAACCTATTTTGGATTGGTGCGGATTTACTTTTTGCGTTGATATTTTATTTTAATAAAGGTTGTGTGTTGGAGGGTAGTTGTATAAAGGTAGTGTTGTTTGCTGTTTTGGGAGCAGGATTTACTCTTGTTGTCCTGTGTATTTCGTTTTTACACTTTTACCTTAAGTAACCTTGGTACCATATGTGGGGGGAGTTTTGGGTTTCCATTTTCAGGGCTTTTACGGTTTAGGGCTTTGTGGTTTTCAGAGTTTTAGGTTTAATTTGGGGTTGACACCTTTTTGTTGCGTTGTGGGTCCCAACGTTTTTACTTTTGGGCCGGATTTTGGGTTGTTATTTGCTGAAACTGCGGGTTTTTAGGATGGTGGAGGGTTGATATAATATAGAGCTGTGTGGGGTATTTGTGGATTTAGGTAAATTTGGCTTGTATTTACCTGTATTTTGTGGTGTCAAGGGTTTTTGGCTTATATTTGTGTATTTTAGGCTTTTCGGGGTTTCTTTGGGTTTGTTATTTGCGCAAGTTTGTGGGGCGGTGTGCTTGGATTTGTGACTTTAACTGGAGGTTTCGTGGTTTAGGTTTTGAATTTTGGTTTTTGTGGATTTGTTGAACTTACTTTATTTTGTTTTGTGGGTTGGAGGGCTTCACTTCGTAGGTTTTGTGAGGTTGCATAATTTAGTACTTTGTTTTTGAATTATATTGCAGTAGTTTGTTGAGTAGGTTTGGGGTTTGTCATGGAGGGTTGTTTTAATTATATGAGTTGCGTGTAACTTTATGTTATTATATTAGGATATGTTGTGGTGTTGCTGTTTAAGCACCTTATGGATTTATATTGGGCATGCATAGTTGTTGTGTATTAAGGTTTTCGAGTTTTAGGAGTGGTATTGTTTTAGGGTTGGTGGGTTACTTGGTGATTTGTGTTTTTGTAGTGTTGTTGTTTTGTTTAGATTTATATTGCTGGTTTTACAAAATTGGTTTGTTTGTGGATTGTTTGTTTAGATTTGTGGTTTATTTTAGTGTGGTTATTTTGATATAGTTTATGTGAAGTAATTTGGGTAGATGTTTGTTTATTTATAAGTTTGTGTTTGAATTTAGTTTCATATGCCGTGACTTTGTGGGAGTTTCTTTGTTTCTGTATTGCTTATACGTATTGTTATGTTTGCATAGGTGTATAGGTTCTGGTACGTGACTTGTTGGACACACTACTAGAACTCGTATAATTTAGGGCTGTTTGTTTCCTACTTTATGAATTGTTATTTAGTGGATTTGCGATTTAACGGGTTTTTTGGTTGTAGAGTTTATTGGATTTGGATTTAAGTACCTCATTATCTAGTTTCCTTTATAGGTGTTATTAGGATTTGAGGGTACTTGCGGGTTGGTGGGTATTTTTATGTTGACTACTTTCAGTTTGTTGTTTATGTTTGGTTTTTGTAAGGTTTATATGCTTGCTAATTTTATTGCCCAGTATGTTGTGCATAATCGTATGATCGGAGGATTAAGACGGGTTGTTTGGGTTTGATGTTGTGGATTTGTTTACTTATTGTTGTAGGATTAGTGCAAATAATTTCATTTTAGTTCCTGTAGCTTGTTGTAGTTTATGTTTGTATATACATAGGTTTTGCTGGGCGGAGGGTTAGTTAAATGTTTTGATTTATGTTAGGTGGGTATTTGTTATGTATGAGGCTTTGTATTACCTGCAGGTAGCGTTTGCTAATTTTAAATTCTTAGTTTAGGGTTTGAATTTCGTATTACTGTTTTGTTTTTGTATGACTTTAGTTTGAAGTTGGTTGTAAGGGTTGTATGTTAGTTTCGTATGTTTGCTGTACTAAAGTTTCTGTGGTTGCTTTGTGGTTATTGTTAAGTTTGCTTGTTTGGTCTCCATATGGATGTAGGTTGCAATACTTGAGCTTTTTGTCGATATTAATCTTCTACTAGGGCCTTTATAGATTGCATATTTGTTGTTTACTGTGTAGCGGTACTCTACGAATGTATTGGTATTTCGAAATAGTTATTTCCTATTCATTAGGGTTACTTATGTTTGTAGTACGGGTGTGGTGGGTAGGTTGGTTGTTTATGCTTTGTTTGGGATTTATAACTTGTGCAGGGGTTTAGTTAGTTGTACGTTTTGTTGAATTTGGTTTGGTAGTACGTTTACGGTAAAGTATTGATTTATATGTTGAGGTATTATGTAAAGTTGGGAATTTTCATTTTGTTGTTTTGGGTTAGTTTGCTTATTTGTAGGTTTTGCAATTTGCGCACCGTAGGTTTGTTTTTTGTTAGTAATTATAGATTGTTGCTGTAACTTGTGGGGTTGCGAGCTTTGTTTTGCGTGATGTATTGGTTACTTGTAGGTTTACATGTGTTTGTTTTGATTATTTGTGGTTTATTGTTAATTAGGATTTAGGTGTTTATGTATTTATTTTGCTTGCCTGATTGAATGTTTTTGGGTTTGTTTGCTGGGGAATTTGTATGTTTTATTTATTTATATGCTACGCTGGTTTGTTTATTAGGATTGTTGGGCATGTTAAGTTTGTTTCGGTGCGTTTTTGGAGTTTGGGTTTTGGTTTTTGTTTAGCTTGTACCATAGCTTTGTGGTGGTATTTTTAATAAATGCGCCTTCTGCAATACTTTATTAGTGGGTTTGTTTATTCACGATGTCACTTTGGGGTGTTTGCATGTTATTTATCTGTTATTTTAGAACATTTAATGTTTTTTGGTGTCTGGCTTGTGTGGGTTTATAATTATTGTTGGTATATGTTGTTATTTAGGATTTGTTACTTTGATTTTGTGGTTGTTTTTGAATTTAGTTACCTGAATGCTTATAATGCATAAGGTGTATGTTTGTTTGCTAACGTTTATGATCCAAGGTTGATACTGTTTGTTTTGAGTCTCGATGTGTTTACGGATGGTTTAACATTACACTATTTGTTGCAAGATTTAGAGGGTTTGTGCTTTGAGGGTTATTGTGACGTTAACTATACATAGTATTGGTAATCGAACATATTACTGATAGCGCTGATTTACCGTTTGAATTCTGCTAATATAAGCTGTACATATGTATTAGGTTTGTTTTGTTTATAGTGCCTTGGTTTTCGTATACAGTTAATTCGTTTATGATTGATTTGCTGTCGTATTGCTTTTAGTTTGGCTTTGTTTATGGATTTCTTAGGTTTCTAAATTTGTAATATCGTTCTAGCTTATTGTATGTTTTATTATTACTTTAGATTCATTGCAATGGTTATTTTGTTGTTGGGTTTGTATGTTGGTTATGATGTTGTTTTAGGGTTTTGTATGTTTTAGACTCTTGGTTTGCTGTTTTGATTTACTTGTGTTGTGGAACTGTAGCATAGCTTGGGGTTTTATTTTGTTTATGTATTGTTTATGTTTAGGCATTGGCTGAGTGTACTTTTATGCTGCACAATGGTATGTTTTTGGATTGCTGTTTGTGTTAGATTGCTACAAGTTGTTTGGAGTTTGTTAGTTTTTTGCTGCCTACTTAATTTGCCGGGGATGCTGTGGGTTGTGGTGTATTCGTAGTTTGGGTTTTGCCCTTATACATGATATTGCCACCCTGACATAGTACTTGCTAGGCCATGGTTTTGTTGACTTGGTACTTATAGGTTTTGTATTTGCTTTAGATTTGTTTTTATTTATAGCGTTTTGGGTTTAGTGCGTAGGAGTTTGCATTAATAGAGGGGTGGTTATGCCTTGTTTTACATATGTAACTTGCGTAGGGTTGATTTTTGGCCCATAATAGAATTACTTAGCTATGCATTCTGTCTTTGCTGTGTGTCTTTGCGTTGGATGTGATTATTTTAGTTTAATGTTTGGGATATGTGCAAAGTACAGTTTTCTTGTATGCTGGTAGTTTTGCTTATATGTTGTCATTTAGAGTTCGTTGCGAGGCATTTGTATGAGTGGTTTTGATTGTGTTGTTTTGTATAGTTTGATATAGCTTTCAGGGTTTTAGTATTTGGGTTTTAATCTTTGGGGAGGTTGGTTTGGGGTACGTTCTGCCAAGAGGAGTTTTTGCGTGTCTTTTACAGTACGTTTAAAATAGGTTTTGTTGTTACCTGCGGGTTTCTTGCGGTATTAAGGGTTGATATAATATAGTAATTTAGTGTAGTTGCAGGAAATTGGGCTTTTTAGGTGTTATATGGGTATTTGTTGTTTTGAGGGTTTACTTGGGTAGGAGTTGTTTAGTTTTACTTTTGAGATTGGTTATACTTCTATTTTTAGATGTTGCGTTTGCTGGCATGTTGTGTAGGGTGTGCAATTTGGAGTAAAGGAATTGCTTTTCTGGTACTGGAGTGTGCATACCGCTTAGATTTCTGTTTAGGTTGGTAGAATAGGTAAGTTTAGGTTTTTATGTTTTTGGAATTATAATGGTTATATATGATTTGTTGTAATTGGTGAGTTTATGGTTTGACCTTTACATTTGGGGTGCATTATATTTGTTAGTTACTTGGGGTACTTATGTATTTAGATTAACGTATGTTCTTGCGTGTAGTTGGTAATTTGGAGTTTAATTGTTGTTGCGGTTCTGTTGGATCAGGTTATGTACTAGTCGTTAAGTTTTATTTTGTTACGGTGTTGTATTGCATTGTATATTTACTTGTTGGTTACATATTTTGGTAGTTTTCGTAGGGGTTTGATGCTTTATGTATAGTGATGGGTATTTATTTATTTTTGGGTTAGCGTGGTTTTAGGTGTTGTTGCGTTTCCTAGTTTGGGTGATTTTGTAGACATTAAAGCCAGATTGTTGTTTTGGGTGGATATTTGTTATAGTTGGTAAGTTTAATTTATGTATTTAGATTTGGGTTCCGCATTGCTTTTGTTTGTGCATTATATTTACATGGCTTCCTAAACGAGTACTGAATATTTTGTATTTGCTAAATTAACTTATACATTGTAATAATATAGACCTATTGCATTTATTGTTATTGGGTATTACTTCTGGTTTATATGTTATTGATTTAGATAGGTTAAAGTGTTATGTAGCTTTTTGTTTGCTTTATAGTGGATTTGATGATGTTGGGTTTCCTATGTAGCTTTGTGGGATGCTTTACTAATATTTAAGGGTTTGTTGTATTTTGCGGAGTTTTGCTGAATTTTAGAATGACGTTGTTGGAAGTGTTTTTGCATTACCTTTTAGAGTTGTTGTTACGAGTGGTTTTATTAATAGTTTACTGCTAGCACAAGGGTTTATGTATCTGAGGTTTAGGATTTGCTTTATTTGCTGCATACACGTGTATTGAGTGTTGCATACTTTGTAGTTTGCGTGGTTTATGTAATAGTTATTGGTTTCCGTAGGTTTGTTGGGTGTTACTAATTTGCTAACTTATGTTTTTGTGTAAACACGGGTTTATTTGCTGCAGGTTAGGTTAAGTTGTGTAGGATAGATTTGGTGTATATGTTTACTTACTTTATTAGTTCTGGTTCTTTTAGTTATGGATACGTAGACGCCTACTGGCTTGTGGGTTTTGTGTGCTTTGTAGATATGTTGTAGATTAGTGTTGTTTTATTCTCTTATTGTAATTGTTTGGTTACTTTGTTTGTGGTTTCTTGCGGGGTTTGTTTAGGCTGTTTCTTTTAGGTTGCATAATAACATTACTTGTTGTTTTTGTTTAGTATGTGTAGTGTGGTTGCTTTGTGGTGTTTATGGGATGTTAAGATGCTTGGGTGGTGGAGCGTTGCTATTAAGTAGTATTTTTAATGGGATTTACTTGCTGTTGTTTTCGGATATGTTTATATTTGGCGGCGGGTTGGAGAGTCGAATATTTGTGGTTACCGCAATGTTGGCCTAGGGGTTGTTAATGGTTGGGCATTGTTTGCTCTGTTTGGGTTTGATTATTATGTACACATTTTGTAAGTTGCAGTTGATTTGTTTACTCTATTTTGTTTTATTTCGGGGTTATGTTCTTCAGGGGTATAGTTGGTTTTAAATAGTTGTAGGTTGTTGTTGTAGTTTTGTAGTGTTATTGTAATTTATACTTGTTTTGTGAATGTGTTTTATAGTTTTCCTGTGTTGTATGCTATATGTTGAATATTTTGGTGTGACTTTTGGTATTAGGATTTTGGGTTTGCATGTATGGGTAAGTTTTTTGTCCAGTGTCGGTAGGTTTACTGTGTTGGACGTATGTGCTTAACTGTGTTGATATGTTTCGATATCCTTTCAGTTTTTACTTTGGTTGGGTGTTTGTTTGTGACAGATTTTGTTGGAGTTTGCGCAGATTTGTGTATTTACTTATTAGTTTTAGATTTAGTTTGCTTGTATTGAATTTATGTAGTGGATTCTGTTGGTGACTACGTGTTTCCTTATTATCATATTATGCTTGATTGTGTGTGTAGAGTTTACAGATTAGAGTGAGTTGGCTGCTTACGGGTTTGTAGGTTTGTTGTAAGGTTTATTTTACTTTGTTTAGAGTAGATGTAGACAACTTGTTGCTTTGAGAACTGCATAATTGATACTATAGTTATATTAATTGTAAGCTTGTATTTCTTTACAGTTTGGATTATGGGCATGAGTGTTTAGTTGGTTTTGGGATTCTTGGCTCTGTAGGTGTTTTATATTTGTTTTATATGTTGTTTACTTTTATGGATGCGTTGCTAGTAGCTTCGAACTTTGGGTTTTTAGGTATATTTATGTGTAAACTGTGGCATGGTTTAGTTTTGCTGTTAGGGGTTGTGATTGCTGTGGCGTTAGGCTTTGTTGGATTGTATGGGTATTATACTTATGTGTGTTGTAGATTTAATGTTAAGGTTTTTTTAAGATATTTTGTGTTTAACTGACTTTTGACTTAGAGATTTAGGTGTTGGGTTTGTATGCATTGCTTGCATGTAGGTGTGATTAGCGTTTCTGGGGTATAATTATATAGTGGCTAATTATTTCGGGTAACGCTTGTTACTTTGTAAGGTTTGTTTAGTTTATGAGGTTTGGGTTACTTGTTTAGTACGTTTGTTGCATACGTTTGATAGGTTTCTGAACCGTAGATTTTGCAGTTACGTAGGGTTTAGAGTTGTGTTTTTACATATTTATTGTTTAATGTTATGTTTGTTATTTCTATTAATATAATTATACAGATTTGTTTATGTTGGTTAATAAGATTGCTGTGTGAGTTGTTTATTTGGTCATAGTTGCATTGCATGTTATTAGGTTTGTTGGAACTGTTGTTTATGAGTTATTTTTATGTGTTGTGGTTTGTAAGAGTTTCTTATAGTTGCGGGATTGAATTTGCAGGTTAGATTAATATTTTGTTTACGTTGTAGGGTTGTCTTTAGTTTGGAGTTGCAAGATCTTCTTTATGCATATTGGTTATGGATATTTTAGCGTACTTTTATTACTGTGTTGCTGATGGTTACTTTGGTTTTGATACAGTTTGTAGGCTTAGGTTTCGCAATTTATGTTTTATGTTATTTTCTTATAGCTTTTACAGATATTTAATTCAAGTTGTGGATTGTGCGTAGTTATTTGTTTTTAGGTTTATAACGCGGTTTTATAATGTGTTTGCGAACATGGGGTGTTTACGTGGATTATTTGTGGTTTCGGGGTTTTACTTTGTTTATTTGCTGTGGGGTGTTTTGTGCAATATACCCGCGTGCACACTTTATAATTTAGACGTAGTTATGTTTCCCAAGAGGTTTAGAATGGAGTGTTTAATTGGATTTGGGTTGTCTGGTTTTAGTTTTTGCTGGTTTTCCTAGTTGCGGGCATTTTCAGGTTTGAGTGTTCCTGTTTGTTGGTATATTTGTTGTGTTTTGGGTTTTGGGTGGGTTTAAAACTACCGTTTTCTTCTCCTGTGGAGGGTTGATATAATATAGTAACTTGGTGATTTTACTGGTATGCTGGGGTTTTTTGGGTATATGTAGTGAAGCAGGGGTTAAGGGTAGACATGTGCTATTTTGGGGTGTTTTAGGTGTTAAGGTGTTAGGTTTGTAGGGGAGATGGGCATAATTTTGTTTGTTGCTGTTAGAGATTACATAGGTAGCGTCGTGGACTTTCTGTGAGGGTTTATGGTTGTATTATTGTGCTTTGCTTGCTAGGTTTTGTGGATTGCAATATTTGCATCGATGCTATAACTGGCATCCGTTATTGTTTGGTTTTGTTAGTTAGTAGGGTAGGGTATGTTTTGAGGTTTATTTCCTGCAAACCTGGTTTGGTAATTGCTTGTAAGTGTTATAGTCACGTATACGGGTTTTCGGGGAGTTTGATTTGTAATTTGGGTATTGCTAGGTGTTTTTGCAGATTGGGTATGTTGTTGCATTTTGACATGAGGTTTTGTTGTTTGTTTGGTTATGTGTTTGGGCTGTTACTGTGCATAGCTGCGTAGGTTCTGGAGTTGTTTTGTTTGGTTATTGTATAGTTACTTATTTCTATTTGCTGGTTGTGGGGTGCATAGTGTGTATTTTGTAGATTTGGTGTTTTAAATTGGTCTTTACGTGCTGTTTTGTTTTAAGATTTCACTTGGTTATGATTTACGTTTGTATGATTTACGTATTGGTTGCAGGTTTTGTGTTTTGGGATGTGTTTTACGTAATACGCGTTGAAGCTGTGTTTATGTTAGGGGTGGGTGCGGTAGTTGTAATTTATGCAAGGGTGCATAGGTTGTTATTTTGTTTTGTATCTGGTTGGTTTGATGGTTAGGGGTTTTGTAGCTGAGATTTCTGGTTGTGTTTATTAGTATGTAGTCTGCAAACTCTTTATAGTATGTAGAGTTGTATAATTAGGTATTTGTTATTTATGACAATAGAACGTTGTTTTAAAGTTTAAGATTGTGGATTGGTTACGTTGTATTTTTAACTTAGAATGGGTATAATATGGGATGGTTTCTTTTAGTAACTAGTTTTATAGATGGTCGTTAAGGTATTTTGTGCTTGTTACACTTCGCCTAGGTTTGTGGATTCGGTACTTTACATGGGTTCGTAATATTAATTTCTTGCCAATGGTAGTTTTGAGTATTACTTTTGATTATATGAGTTGTGGGTTGTGAATTTAAACTTGTAGTGTATGTTAGATTGTTTCGTTTGTTATCTTTGTGGACTTGTGTATTTATGTCTGTATAGTTACCTTTTACTTGGTAGGTTGTTTGATTCGATTATTGTGTTGTTTTTAGAGTGTATTTAGATTTAGTAGTCGTATATATTTCAATTAAATATACTAGGCAGAGTTGGGTTTGGTTAGTGCATTACTTTGGATTTACTTTTATGCGTATTTGTGCTTGCGTAGGACCTGTATTCCGTGGTGGCCTTGGTATATTTGCGGTTTATGTTTCGTTTGGGTTGGGCTAGCTTCTAGATATTTGTCTTAGTTGTTACGCATTTATATTGTGCTTTGTATTTACATTTTGGGTTTTGTAACTTCTTTTGTTTTGCCGCGTGCAGGCCTACTTATACGTATGGGTTTGTTTGCATCAGTTAGTAGAGGTTGTTATGCAATTTTGCAGTTTTGTTATATATTATAGGTTAACATAATAGGGGTATTGTTGTTTTTGATTATTTAGTTTTAGGTGGTTGTAATTAAGACTTGCGTATTTTGTTTCTTTTGGTGAATGTATGTTTAGGTGTAGTCTTTTTTACTTGAGGCTTTATTTCCCGAGTATGTGTTTGAGTTGGTTAGGGGTTGTGGATTTTGATTTGTTTCCTTGATGATATGCAGTAAGGTTAGTAGCGTCTGTTTAGTTTTGTACAGGTGTAGTTGTGTTGGGGATTGTTTTCAAGGGTTGTGTTTTAAGGTATACTGAGTGTATAGGGCATATGTTTACCTTAATTTTCATATGGTGTTTACAGTTATTTTATAGGTCTTATGCTTTTGGGTGTTTGTGGATTTATTTAAAGGATGTTTGTATTGTGGTGTTTTGCGATAATGGGAATTGCGTGTTATTTGTTGTAGGACGTTTGATTTGTGAGCATAGGTAAAATATGGTTACAGGTGTATTATAAGTTAAAGGTTTTTTGGTTAGATGGGTTTGATTAGGTATGGTACGATATGCGTGTTTGTGGATTGCACTCCACTTTTGTAAGGGGATATGTTGTTTTGCTTGTTAGTTGCATAGACGTGCGTTACTTGTGGTTCGGATTTAGTGTAGGGTTGGTTGTTGCTGCGTTTAGAGCTGATTGTTGTAAGCACTTTTAACTTGAGAGTTGGTTTACTTGGTTGTACTTATGTTAATTATTTGGTTTGTGTTGTTTGTGTTTGTGTTAGGGCTTGATATGTTTTCTTTGGATTTAAAGGTTACATGTAGGGTTTTCTACACCTGTAGTCTCTATTACTTTAGGGTTTTATTAGGTGTTGTTTTTGTTTTATGGTGCGATGTAGATTTCGCTTGGTTGGGGTGGTTTATAGTTGGTTTTTTACACTGTGTTTTGGGTGTTTAGTGTACTATGCATTTTAGGGTTGATTGTGTTGTTTAGTGGATTTGACGTTGTGGTTGTTTTGAGTATTTGGGGTAGTTACGTTTTCTTTGGGGTTTAAAGTACTGTGTTCTTTTGGTTTTATTTAGTATATTTTCTTTTTGTTATGATGTGTGTTTTTCCTTTTCGTGGATTTGGCTGAAGCTTGTGCTTGGGTTGGCTGTTTGTAGTAGGTGTTATTTGTTTGCTTGCCTCGATTTGTTGTATACTTGTGTAGAGTGGGGATGGTTTTAAACACGATTTTACTTTACATAAATTATACATTGTAATATTTGTTTCTAGATCTTCATGGATGCGATTATTATTACTTTGAGTTGATGTAATTTATTGTGTTTTGTAGTATTTAAGATTTATTTTGTTTTATTGTTTTGTTATTTTTGTGTGGTTTAATGAGTTGTATGTTTATTGTGTTATTTTGTAGAGTTTGTAAGTTGCTTGTTAGCTTGTTTTTAACTACATATTTAAGTATTAGGATTTGTCGCATTTGGTTTTAAGATTTGGTGTAGGGTATAGTGTTCGACTATTTGGTACCTTACCGTTGAGGTTTGGTGTAGATGTGCCATTTGACATGCTTACTGGTACATTTTGTGTTTGTGGGTATTTTACAGGTTATGTGATTGGTTACTTTAGTTTTCTTTTAGGTATGCTATATTGAATATTATAGTTTACTGTCTTTGTTTTGTGTTTAAATAGGATGGTTGTACGGGGTCTTGTTTTCTCTTGTGCGGGGAGATGCTGGTTGAATATTGGTAGTGTTTGTTTAGTTTTTGGCAATCGTATAGTGTTTTGGGTTGTTTTACGTGTTGATGGTACTTGCGGAGTCTTTGATTTAGACTTTTAGAGTTTTCATGTTGTATACTGCTAATGATTTCCGGATTGTGTTTGGATTTGGCGGGTTTTGTAGTTTTTGGGTTTGTTTGTTTTGTTTGATTATTCGTAGTGTGTTGTTGTAAATTACGCCTAGTGCACTTTGTGGGTTTTAGGTTGTTGGGTAACTTGCCATATTTTGCGTGTGCTAGTTTATAGTTGGTAACTTTAAATGTATGGTTTGGTTGCTGCGGGTGGATTTGGATAGTGGCTATTTTACACTATGTTTTTAGATACTGCTAGATTCTTTATGCCTGAATATGTAGTTCCTGGGGTGTTTTTGGTTGTGTTTTAATGGTAACTACAGATAAGTTGTTGTGTAGAGGGTTGATATAATATAGGAGGCTTGCATATTAGGTGTTATAAGGCTTGGGTGGGGTGTGGTATGGCAGAAATCTTGTATTTACATGTATTTTTGGTGTTAAGGGACTTGATAGTGTTGTGCCTGATTTCGTGCATATGCAGTAGGTTTCCTTTGGGTTTGTAGGTACTTAGAGTAGATGGATTTCTAGGTGTTGACACACTGTGCATTGATGGGCATTGGGTTGCGAGTTTCTTTAGGTTGTGCTAGATGGGATTTGGTTTATGATATGTAGTTCGGTTTAGATTGTTTATGTGTATGCTTACGAGGTTTTGCATGTTTTGTAAAGACTGGCATAATTTCAACTTTTGAAATTGGTGGTGGTTTGTGACCATGTGATTTTGGCATGCTTGTTTGGTATCTTAGTGTTGTACATAGTTTTTGATTGTTTAAAGTTTAGTCCGTGTTTTTCGACAAGGTTTACACTTTACATAGGGTGATTGGCACTTACTTTTGTGCACGGATGTTTTCGGTTGTGATTTACAGGTTGGTAGGTTTTGTTGTATTTGGTTAGATTTGGTGGATTTGTTTGTTATTAATATGTTTGAGGGAGATTACAGTTTTGGATTTGTTGTTGCTAGTTGTTGGATGCTTATTACTAAACGTTGGAAGCCTGCATATTATATACCTTTTGTGGGTGGTTTTGTAGGTGTTAGTAGCTGTGTTTTGTGGATTGGTTTTGATTTGGGTTATGTAATTGTGAGTTGGAGTTCGGATTATGGGTTACATTGTTTACTTAAAATGTAGGTTTTTGTTTTGTTTGATAAGGTTCATTTTATAATAGTGTGGACGTGGAGAATTTTGTTTTGATAAGGTTTGCGATATTCCTAGTTGTTTTGGATTTAAGGGTATTTGGTGTACATTCGTTTAGGTTATGTTTGTCGGATTAACTAATGTGTAGCAACTGAGGTTTGCGACTTTAATAAAGGGAACTGGGTTTGTTAGGGTTTTGTAGTGTGATATAGTTTGGCGTAGCGTTTGGTTTTGTAGAGTGCTTAAACGTTTAAGATTTTGTAGGACATTTTATATGACACGTATGGGTTGGGTTTGGTTGTACTAAGACTTGTGGGTTTTGGTGCACTGTTACTTTGCAGCTATCAGATTTCCTTTTAATGGTACTGAGTGTATGTTGCTTTAAATTGTGAATTTAGCTTGTTTGTTGTTTTTGTAGTTTCGAGTTTATGTCCACAATGTTTAACTTTAGTTATGCAGGTTTACTTAAGTTGATTATACTAGTGTACTTAGGGTGGTTATGCTTGTACGCTAGAGGTTTGTGGAGATGCATTTAGAGTTTGGCGTAGCGTTTTAGTTTAGCGCTGTGATTGTTTATATAGTTAAGCTTAGGTTGGTTACTTTATATTGGTGTCTGTATAAGTTTGTGTTGCTAAAATTTACATAGTGTTGGATAACTCGTGGGTTTTCGAATACAATTGTAGAATTATTCGTTTGAGTATTGTGCTGTTGTAAGGGTTGTTGCATTTGGTATTGTTAGTTTGCTTTGGTTGGTATTGGTATTCCAAGGATGGGCTGGTGTGGTTTTATTTATGATTTGATTATTTTGTGGGCAGAGTTGTGTTTTGATTTCTAGTTAGAGGGTTTTGAAAAGGTGTACGTGTAGGTTGAGGTGTCAGTTTAGTGTAATTGTTTCAAGGATTTGCATGAATTTGATGTATAGTTGTGTACAGGCTAGTGTTGTCTTTGGTTTTATTTTGCTGGGTTTTTGTTTTGACGGTTAAATTGTTTGCGAACATATGTTCTACTATGTTGCTGGGTTTTTACGTTAACTTATGTTTTATAATTAGGTATAGTCTTGTTTCGGTGATTTGTTGGGTTTTGGTGGTTTGTTGAGGTTGTTCTATTGATGCATTGATTTTATAATTTTGGATTAGGTGTGTTGATGTTTCATGGTGTTTTACATTTTTAGATTGTACTTTTAATGTTGCTATACTTTTGTTTATATGTTTTACTTACGGTAGTTAGGATTTGCATAGCTTTGCTGTAGTTACTAACCAATTTGTTATGCATATGTGCTTGTTGTAGGTTGTGTTTGGTAGTGGTGGGTTATGATTTATGGTCTATGTTGTTTGACTTTGGGCATAAGTTTGGCTTCATCTTGCGGTACTGTGTAGTTAGGTTTGGCTGTTTATTTATGGGTTTGTACATGTATTAGCCCATATTAGTTAGTTTTTGTTTGTTTTGGGTTTCTTTTTGATAGATTGTGTGAATGCTTTTATTGTTTGCAGTTGTGTTGGAGGTTTGTGTTTTTTTTATGGTGTGATAACTGCATAATGCTGATAACGTACAAGTTATGTATAAATTGCTGCAGGTCGGATTGCTTGTGTATATGTTATGGAGTTTGTATTTACCTGTAATATTGTGCACTTATTATCCTTTTTGGTATTTGGTTATTACTTGTGTATAGTGTGGTTCGATATAGTGATTTTGTAGTCGTTTGATTGTAAGAGTGTTTTATGCTGTGTTTTGGTTGGTTTGGGTTTTGCTGATTGTACAGTGCAATGTGGTGTTATTTTGTTTTGTTCGCTTTGATTTAGTGTTTTGCAGGTTTGTTTGGAGGTGGTTGTTTACATCATTTTACCTGAACGATAGGCTTCACTTTTAGATTGGATTTGTTCGGGTGCGTTTGGTTATGGGTTTACGTGGATATACTGCTTTCTTTGGCTTTTATGTGTGAATTAGTATTGTGTATTTAAGGTTGACATTTCATATTTTGTATAATCTAGGTTACTTTTGTTTGCCTATTGGTAGGTTTTAGATTTGTTAATGTTTTGGGTTTTATTTCGTAATTTACAACACTGGGATTGTGAATTATATTGTTATTGCTTTGTTGTTTTGCATATGGGTATATTTCACGTGGGTTTGTTGTGTTACTTTGTTTACGGGATGTGCGTTGGTGATAGTTTGGGTAGCATACATGGGTGTAGGTTGCTGTGGTTTTTGTGTAGT
>JASAOA010001464.1:0-15041 GCA_030849815.1 Vickermania spadyakhi | reverse complement strand
AGAGTTATGCCGTGCATAGGGTGGTTTAGATTGTAGTAGATTGTTTTTTTGTTAGGGTTTGTTTTAGGGTTGTAGTTCTTGTAGTTGCGGATTTTGCGGGTTTGGTGTGTGCTTGCGATATGGTTAGGTTATTTTGTGTTTAGTTTAGCTTTGGGTTTGTTTCGATTATTGCTTAAGTACGGGTTTCAATACTTTTTTACTGGATTGGTTATACAAAGGTATGTTCTGTTTCTATGTTTAGTGTATCGGTGATTATAGTGTGGATGGGTGTGTTTAACGCATACCCATTGGTTTGATTTGTTTTGTTATGGAGATGTAGTACCGTTTGATTTGTTTATGTGTCTTACCTTATGGATTGTTGTTTTTCAGACTGCATACATTGGGTTACTTAATGTTATATTTTGCATTGAGATTGAAATGTTTAGTCTTTTGGTTAATGTTGTTTATTATATGCTTTGTAATTTTATAATGTTTAACTTAGGGTTGTGTGTTGTGCTTATATTTAAGTTGCTGGGGCTTGATTTGAGTTCTAGATTATTATAACGGTATCTGAGTGGTCTGTTGTACTTGCTGGTAATTTAGGTGTTGAAGTTGGTGGTCACAGTTTGGTTTTGTGTTTTTGGGTGGTGATTTTACGCTTGCTTCATTGGGTTTGGCGTTAGCAGGTAGTTTGGATTATTTACTATGATGTGTACAATTAAGGGTATTGTAATTTTGGTATATTTGTCGGTTCGGGGTATTTATTTACAGGTATATCATTACATCTTTGCTTGTTTTTAGTTTGGTATGTTTATTGTTACTTAAGTTTAGTGTGGTTTGTATGGCTTGTAGTTTACGGTTACGGACATTTGGGTGCTAGCGTAGATCTGTTAATTATAATCAACAACGTATGTTTGCAGGGTTGGGTAATTAGTGTACCGACTTGGTGGTTTATGGATTACGATTTGTGTATTTGTTTGCTTTGCTTTTGTGTTTTATTTCTAAGTGATAGGTTTTTGTTTTGCAGAGGTGCAATGTTTGCATAGATCGTTGTGCTTGCGGTGTGTTGGTTGTATTTTAGGTTGCAAGTTTTAGAGTTAGGCTTTTGTATGCGTTCTGGGTACGTATTTTTGTTGTTATATCGTTGTATATTTAAACGTTCTATTGGTTTGTATCATGTTAGATTTGTTGTGCTGCTGTGTAGGTTTTATAGTGGTTTGTAGTTAGTTGTTTAGTAGGTTTATATTGCTGCTTGTGGTATGTCTTGGGGTGTGAGACTGTAGGTTTGAGGTTTGTGTTGGTTTCCGAATGTAATGTAGTTGGGATTGAGTTTTAATTTTGTTGTTTGCTTACGCACAGTTTTGGTAGGTTTGGTTTTTGTTTCGCAGTGTTTGTTTGTTTTGCTTGTTTGGGTTTAGTTTCTGGATTAGACTTTAGGTTTGGATTATGGGCGAAACTTTGTGTTTGTTGGTGTAGCCCATATACGTTTGGAGTTAGCGTTTATTTGCTTGGGTTTACTTGTAAGGTTATATGTTTGTAAGTGGTAGGTGTATTTTAGTATTATGAGTTTAGTATACTTTGTATTCCATTTTACTTTTGGTGTGCTGCAGTGGGGTTTTAATGGTTACATGTTACTGCATGAGGGTTTTATATTGATGGGTTTTATGTTTGGTTGCTGTTAGTTAACTTTGTATCATAATTTTTGTAATATTAGTTCCTTTTGTTTTTGTTATTGTTATTACTTTTGCATTATGATGTTATATTGGTGTGGTTATCTTAGTTTAGATGGAGTTTGTAGTGTGTTGTTTAGTGTTTGATGTTGTGAATGTGTATTGGTTAGTTTTATATACTTTGATTATTTGTATTGGTGTTACTGCAGATTTGTCGTTTACGGTTTGTTTGCTGATGATTGTTTGTGATTTATTGTATGGACTTTTGGTAGGGGAGTTATACCTTTCAAGACAGAAGTAGGATTGTTTTGTTCGAGGCGTGATTCTTTGGTTTTGGGTTGGTTATATATTTGTTGTTATGTACCTCGGATTTTGTGCTTTGATTGTGTACTGGAAGATTTGGTGTTGTCCTTACTTCTAATTTTGATGTTTAGGTGTTTATATTTAAGGTGCACCTGTGGCTTTTGTGCCGTCTGAGGGGTTGATATAATATAGTAGGTTTCCGGGGGATTTGTAGTTTAGTAGGGGTTTAATATAGTTAGTTTGGATTTGTAGGGGTATATTGTAGATTTAATGTTCTCAGGGGGTAGGTGAACATGTGTAACTGGTTATTTGCTGTGGAAGGGGTGTTTCAGGGTTAATATGTTATGTTATGTTTCCTGGAGCTTTTAAGGAACCTGAATACCTAATCTGTCTTATTTTAGTGGTTTTGTAGGGCAGACTTGCATAGGTACGACATTTATCGACCCTTTAATGGATAATTTGATTGTGGGGTGGATTTCCTTGCGTTGGCGTTGTAGTATGTTACGTAGTAATGTAGGTTTTGTTTATGTTTGTTTGGCAGTTAGACAGTTAGTTTCTTTATGGGTTTTGGGTGGGCCGATTGCGTGAGATGGTCTTCTACGTAAGATTGGTATGTAGGTTGTGTGGATTTACATGGTATTGCTAGATTTGTTGTTTCTGTGGTGTATCGGAGTTTATGCGTTTTAGAGGTTTTATGGTGAACTGGTACTTTGATGCCCTATTTGACTTGTTTGTTTGAGTTATTGTGTAAGCCATTTAAAGTTTGTTTTATTGTGTCCCGAATTTTAGGTTTGTTATTTTATGCTATACCTTTTAACTTGAAGTAATATTATAATGTTATCCGTTGTTTGGGTTATTACTTTGCATAGATTAGTTTATAGTTTGGTGATATGGGTTTAATGGTTGTAGGTTTTGTTGTATAGATTGAGTAATTTTGTAGATGTGTCTGCTTGTATATGTTGGTTTCGGTTAATTTGTGTAGGTTTGTTATGATTTAGATTTACTAATGTTGATAATTTTGTCGATGTTTTATGTTGTTTGATCGTTGTGTTGATACATTGCAGTGATACTGTTTCGGCGTAGGGCTTAGTTTGCTTCGTGATTTGACATTTACTTTGGGGTGTGTTTTATATTTGAGTAGGTTGTAGCTCTTATGTAGGTTTTATACATTAGGTAGTTTGCGTTTGTTAGTGGTTGTATTGGCATTCCAAGGTAGTTGACTTTTGTTGTGGTTTATGGGTAACAGAAGTGTTTACTGATTTCCGAACATTTAAACATGTAGTTAGGTTATAATTACTATTTATAGCAAGAGTTTTTGCTTGTACAGCGTATACTTGCTATTTGGGTTTCGCGGAATAAGTTTGGGATTGTAAAGTTGTTTAGTGTGTATAGTTGGAAGCTTGCATTTATGTATGATTGTAGGTTTAGTTGTGTTAGATTGATTACAGTATGGATAGGTTTTGTGATTTAGATTTTGGTTGCGTTTATTTGTGTAGATACAATATTGTTTGTTTTGCGATAGTTTTGGTTTTTGTATTGTGTATTTAGTTATTTGGATTTGGATTTGGGTGCGTGTAGGGCAGTAGTTTGTGAATGTAGCTTTCAAGATGTGTTATATTTATGTTAATTTATAGATGCTATTTTGATGTTACTTAGACAATTGTTTGTAGCTTGTAATATTTACTAGGTAATGCGGCGTAGGGTCAATAAACTTATGTGAGCTTGTAGTTTAGTAGGTGTGTTTGGGTTCGGGTGTTGTTGTTAATTTTAAAGGTTTTAGTTTATTAGTTGTTTGGGTTCGTTATCCTTGTAGTTACCATAATGGTATCGTAATTGGAGTTTCATTTACGTATCTGTTAAAGTCGTTTCGGGTGTTGTGCTTTATGGTAGTTATAGCCGGCATTACAGATATTGATTGTAATACAGCAATTTTACGTGTATGCTGTTGTTTATTATTACTTTTATGGTTAGTTATGTAAGTTTTAGAACATGAAGCTAGGTCGGGTATTGTATGTTGTAGTTGCATGTTTCTGTAGGATCCTTATTGCTTGCAGATTTTAGCGATGTGTATGCGTTTGGAGTTTTGCTTTGAAGTTGGCTTTATTTGACTGAGTTGTGTGTTATAGATTATACTTGCGCTGGGGTTGTATAGTTGGTAGATGTGTTTTGTAGATGTTGGGGTTGCCATAAGAGTTGTGTACTTTGCAGGTTTTATTTGTTGTTTGATGGTTAGTTGCGTTTTTATTTTGGATGATTTATGTGTTATTTGTGTGCATTATAGTTTCTGTAGTTTTAGGTTGCAAAAGTTCTTGTGATTTTGTTAGCACTTGTTTGTCGTAGTGTAGCTTTGTAGCTTTGTGTGGTACGTTTTTGGATGTTTGTTATTTTGTTTCTTTGGCAGTATTTGTAGTTTATTTTAGTTTTATAAACTGCGAGTTAGTGTGTCTGGTATTTATTAGATGCTTCTGCTTGAGTTACTTGATGTTGTGTGTTATAGTTACTTACAGAATTTGTGCCTTGTATTTGATAGTTTGCAGTTGGGAACGTTGTTGCGTGTGATGTTTTATTATTTTGTTTGCTGTTTGCGTTTAGGTACCGCGTTACTTTTGGGTTTCCTGTTCGTAGCGCGCTGGGGTGTTTGCAGGTTTGCTGCTTTTGGATAGGTGTGAGTAGCTTACTTTGTAGTTTTGGGTTACAGCTGTATAATATTTGTTAGATTTTGACATGTTTTAGTTTTGGATGTTGTATTAAGTTGCAAGGGTTCATGTTTTTCGGGTGTCGGTGTGTTTGTGTTTTCAGGGTGTAGGTTTTGTATTTGGTTTAGTTACTTGTTGCGCTGGTTTTTGGGTTTCCGATTACTCTTGTGGTATTTAGAGGTGCTACTTAGGTTTACGGGTATTAAGTATTCGGAGTGTTTGGTTTTTAAATATTGTTTACTTATTTTCCGGTGGGTTGTGGTATAGACTGGAATTTGGGTGTTTTAGAACCACACAGTTAGGTTGTATTTGGATGGGTGACTTGTGTTGCATGTACGGGCTGGTGAGATGCATTTGTCTGTTTTTGTCGTTACTTGTTTGGACTACATATTAGGTGTTTTGACTTGATGTTTTGTTTGCATGCTTTGTGGGCATTTGCTATATTTTCATTTTGGAGTGCAATATAGCATGCGTACAGGGATCACTGCTTGTATTTTAGAAAGTTATGGTTTTGTTTGTAGGTAGGTTGTTTAATTGTTGTTATATATTTAAGCAATTTACAGGTTTAAATAGATAGTTATAGTTTGTTGCTTTAGGGTAATTTGTGGGCACTTCGGGGATTTGCTATTATTTACATTGTAATATCTTATTCCAGTTCTTTTGCATTTGTATTGTTATTACTTGCTTGTGATTAGATTTGGTAGATTTTAGGGTTGATGTAAGTTTAGTTTCGTGCAGGGTTTACCATTTATGAATTAGGCTGATTGCGAACTTTTTGTCTTAATATGATATAGTAATAGTTGACATTCATTAATTTATAGTTCGTGGTATTACTTGTTGTTGGCGTGCTGGTAATTCTAGTTTAAGTTTCTTGGAATTTGTGTGTTTTGTTAGTTTACACAGTCTACTGGGTTTAGGGTTTGGTGCTTTCTGTTTACTGTATTGTGATGTGACAGATTGTCATTTATATGAGTACCTTTTAAGCCGTGTACTGTGTTTTAATTTGGGTTTACTACGTTGCTTATAGGCGGCTTAATTTCTACGATTGTTTTAGTATTTTTAGGTTTGTTGTTGCCGCTGTTTTTATATTTGGGTTTGACTATGTTTTAATTTGTGTGTGTTGATTAAAGGTTTTAGGGTTTTGTTTGTTTTGGAGTGGTGTATGTGGTGTGCTTGCTTTACCTACGGATTTAGACCGATTATAGCGAGGTTCCCATATTTTGGGTTGTATGTCACTTTGCATTGGCAGTATGAGATTTCGCCTTAGTTTGTATAACTTCGGGATTTTAGTGCTGTGGAGGGTTGATATAATATAGATATTGTGGTTTTAACGCGATTTATGTGACTAAATTGGCTTGTTTTTCTTTGTTTAGGGGTATTGTGCTACAGGAGGGGGTTGTTTGTAGGGTTGATAGTCGGGTTTTGATTTGTAGGTTGCATATAGCGCTAGAATTCTGTGCTTTCTAGAGGGTTTTTAGCCTTTTGGATGTTAGGGATTAGGGTTTTGATAAATGTTTGTTGTGTATTAAAAACATTTGCAGAGGGGCTGTAACTTTAATAGAGGGTTTGCTGTTGGGGTTTACCTTTATAGATATGCGTTGTGAAGGTGTGCTGTAAAATTGCATCTGTAATAATTGTTGGTAGGGGTGGTGTTCCTGTTATTTGTTTTACGTTTAGTTTGATTGATTAATACGTAAGTTTTACCGGGTATTTTTGTATTATATAATGTTTGTGATGCTGAGCATTGTTGCGTGTTTTATTTTGGAGAGGTTTCCATTTTGAGGGTTTTGGGTAGGTGTGTAGTTTAGGTTTATTTTGGTTGGGAGTTGCTTTGTTTGGGTATATCGTTGACGCCGATTACTTGTGGGGTGGGGTGTTTGTTTACTGGTTTATTTATATCGGTGTTTCGGTACGCGTTTAAAGGTACGCATGCGAGCTATTGCATTACATTAAAGTTTAAGTTGTTTGCGATGTATACCTACGGGAATCGTTTAGTTAGGTTCTAAATACGTATATCTTAGCTACTTGTTTTGTATTTGTTAGTAGGTTTAGTTGTCAGCGTGGGTTTGCCGGTTAATAGCTTTACATAGGCTTGTGAATTGGTTTGACATTTCCACAGATTGCTAATTTAAATGCTAGTTTTGTTTGACTGGATTTGGGTTTTTGGACTCTTGCAAGGCGTGTGGAGGTGTTTTGATGTTGTTACGGATTTGATTACTGGTTATTGGTTTGTTGTTGTGTTGTAGATGTTATCTTTAATACTTAGGGTTTTGTAGTTAGTTTTAGATTCTACGGAGATTTGTTTGTATGATGTTTGTTTACATTCTACATGTGAGGTTTTGATTTCCTATTGCAAGAGTTTGTTGTGTATTATGTTTGTTGCGCAGTTACTCCGTGCTATTGGTTGTTTTTATGTAGTAGGTTAGGTTTTACTTTTTGTGTGCATGGTTTTCTTGTTATATTGAATTTAGAATTGATTAGGGGTTATAGTGTAATAGTGTTTCTTATTTATCTTTAATGTTGGGGTATTACTTGTACACATATATTGATTTATAAACTATGGATCCGTTGTTTTTGTAATACCTGTGTGTGAGTTTTGTTATGTTTTCGTTATGGGATTTATTGTATATGTATGTAGTTTGTGTGTTGTGTATGTTTGGTGTGATCAGTACAGTTATTTATAGTTGGTGTTTTGGTTTGCGTGTACGCAGTTAAGTTTCTGTTAGATATCGTTTAGGGCAACTAGTTGTTGATGTTCGATGCTTAAGTTTACTACTTTATTTTTACTTTTCCTGGTTGTGCATCAGGTTTGTAGGGTCATGGTTGCGTTTGGCCTTGCGTTTGCGTTCAGAGTTTAAGGCTGCGCATGTTTCGTTGGAGTTGTTTGCTTTATTTATTTTGGTGTTTAGATTGATCAGTTGTTTTATATTGGATCTGGTTGCGTGTATTTCGTTGTAGAGATTGTTTTTTGTTTTTATTTATTTGGTGTTAGTCTAGGTATTGTGGTTAACTACTTGTAGTTTGCGTGGGTAGTTTAACGTGGTATTTGTATGGGTTACTATTTTGCAGTCAATGCTAATGTTATGACTTGACTATAGTCTAGTTTTATTACAGGAGGTTTGCCTGAAGTTAGGTTTTACGTGCTACAACAGTATTTTAATTTTGTTGGGGGTTTTTGATATTCTTAGTGCTGGAAATTTGTTGTACTCTTGGGTTGGGTATTGGTTTTGTATAGTTTGTATGTTGTTTAGCTTGGGTTTTATTATTGTTTGTAAACTTTCTGTTACTTGGTTGCCGTATAACTTGTGTAGTTATTATAATTACTCAGTATATTACTGCCTATGGGTTGGAATATTTTAAATAGATGTTGCTGTACGTTCTTGCAAGGATTAAATTATGTATGTTAAGATTTTTGTTTAGTTTTACAGGTATTTGGTTATACTGGTTTGCGTAACGGTTGTAGTTTGGCGGTTTTTCGTATTCGTACTGTTGCGGGTTTTGCGTAACTTGTATTGGCAACATTTCAGTTTGTATGTGTGTAGTTTTGTGTTATTTTCTTATAAGTAGTTGTTTTGCTTCAGTTTCCTATAGTTATGCGTAATTGAGTTTTTTGTGTGTAGTAGTTAGTGTTTAGTTTTTTAGCTGTTGTGCTTTGGGTACCTATGTAAGCTTGGGTTTTCGGGTGCAGGTGTACTTTTGGTTTTGATAGGTTTCCGACGTGTGCATAATGTGTACGTAAACATGTTACGGTGTTAAGGTAGGGGTGTTTGTCCTGCTTTGATACTTTGATCGTTTCCTGGGTGTGCTGTTTTAATGTGCTTTTTATTCGTGGATAGATGATCTGTGATAGTTATGGTTGATAGGTATAAGGTGAAATTAGTAATGTTTACTTTCGTAGCATTTATGTGATTGGATTTGGTAGTTTTGACTGCACTTTGCAAATTTCTAGAGATTTTGCTCGTAGTTTGTGGAGTTTGTGTGCTTTTTGCGGGTGCTTGGATTTTAATTTTGATGTTCGCTGGGTTTGTATTGTATTATAGGTTGGTTAGGGAACTTGGGTTTTGTGGACTTAATGTATAATTGTTTGTCGTTGTGCTTTCTGTTTGATGCATGATTTATTTCTAATTGCATTTCTATATTGGTAATAGTGCGCGTATATTCTTTGTGTTTTTGTGTTATTACTTGGAGTTGTAGGTTATGATATGTGTGATGGTAGATGTGATTTATGGAGGGGTTTGTTGATTTACAGTTGGGTTTATGAGTGTTGCTTGTTTATTGTTAATGTATTTAATGTTATTGTTGGTTCTTTGCATTACTTCTAATCAGTTGTTTTGTCGTGTTTGTACCTTGCATACTTTCTTTTGTTGGGTAGTTATGTTGCACGGTTTAGAGTGTTTGTTATTTGGTTGTTTGAGGTTTGTATGTTTGTTTACCTGTTGATACATATATTGTATAAAGGTACTTTGGGTTTAGGTATGCATCTTTGTTTAGGGAGTTAGCTTATTTTTAATTTGTTTATAGCTACATTGTGTATTGATAGGTGTGCTGAGGTTTGTGGTAAGTTTGAGGTTTCGGTACTGATTGTTTGCGTTGGTTTGGATTGACACGCGTGCAGGTGATATGACTTGACGTTATTTTGATTGCTTGCAAGATTTTTTATACGTTGATTTTGTGGGGTTGTTTTGTGTTCACTTGGTTTGCGGTGTGAGGGTGTTCAACTTTATATTTCTGGATACTTGTGTCAATAGTTTCGAGTTAATACTCTTTATGTGGTTTTTGTCAGGGGTTTTAAGTTGCTTTTGAGTTGTTAGTTTTGGTGTTTATGTGCTTCCTGCTTTTGGTTTGCGTATACAGGTTGTGGGTGGGTTGTAATTAGGTTTTGAATGTGGTGGTTATTTTGAAGTTGGGTTTCGGGTTAGTTTGGGTTCGACATTGTAGGTTAGAGTTTCGGGCTGTAATGCGTAGTTTTAATTTGTAGTTTGGATTGCAGGACTTGGTTACTTGTGAAGTTGGCTGTAAGGTAGGTTTGTAGATTTGCTATAATTTGGTTAGAAACTGCAGGTTTTGAGGTTGGTTAGGGGTTGATATAATATAGTAGACCTGTGTGTTCTGATACTATAGGCTTTTTGGTCACATATGTTAGATGTACCAGATTCCCTGCATATTAAGCTTTACAGGTACTCCGGGATTGTGGTAATGACGCTTTTTGATGGTTTGGGGGTTGGTTTGCGTTGTGCTTCGGGAGGGACGTGTTGGGGAGGTTTTGATGCTGTGGTTGTGGTTGGGGTTACAGGTTTGGTTCAGAACATTTTTACTTCAAGGCACTAACTTGTGCTTTTACGAGAAGAGTTTCGGCTTTTGCTTTTGGGGATATTTGTAGATTCTGAGCGTGGAGTTTGGTTGTTTTTAGGATGTTGCTATAGTATAGTGCTTGTTGTAACGTTGTATTGGTTTTGAGCTAGTATACTTCATAGACGCAAGTTGCTGGTTTTGGACTAAATTGTTATGATGCTTGCATCGCCTTTATTGTTTGGTTTGGTAGTTTGTGTGTTGTATCGTGATAGAGGAGGTTTCGGTACATATAGGTTTAGTTGTAGAGTTAGGATTTTGTGAGGGCTTCTGGATTTGGTTTGGTGTTTAGAGGTTGTGTATTATGGTATATATTTCGGTAAACCTGCCAACGTTGCTATGTACATTCTTGTGATTAGGATTTAATAGTTATAATGATTGCTAAGTTTGTATGTTTACGGGTTTAAGGTTTTGATTTTGTTTAATAAATGCACTTTATTTAAGTTTCATAGTATTGTAGTTGGTGTATTTTATATAGTTAGGCTCGTAGTGTGTGTATTTGAACTTTATTGTGGCCATATAATTTGTAATAATTCTTGACATTGTGAGGTTGTTATTATTACTATCGGTGTATGATAGCAGTTTTATAGTATACTTGTACGAGTTTGCTTTGTGTGCATTTTAGGAGGGTTGCTTTGGGCTAATGGGTCTGATATAGGTGGTTTGTTAGGGTTTGCTTGGTTGGGTATAGATGGATAACATTGCTTCCTTTTAGCTGGTGTGATAGTTAAAGTAGTTTATGCTACTACGTATATTGGTTCTTTTGTTGTTTGTGTTATAATATTTACTTAATATAGTACTCGTAGATATGATTTTACTTTGGTTTTGGGGTGGTGGTGTATGTTGGTTTCTTGAGGATATTTAATGGATGTATGTAGGTAATTGATCCTGGTTTTGTTGTTTATATTGCTTGCTGTTACGCGCGAGTTTTGGGTATTTTGTAGATTTGGTTGAGCCAGCGATTTGTTTCTGACGAGGGTGGTTCGTGCTAGTTTGGGTTTGCATAATTGAATTGTGCGTTTTGGTATCTATTTTGGCATACATGAGATTTAGAGTTTTGCTTTGGAGGATTTGGTTTTTGTTGGAGTGTTACTAGCCTCCCACGAGGTGTTGTTACGGTGGGTTTTTGTTTTGCTCGGGGTTTGTGTTATTAAGTGTTTAGACTGTTTGGGTTTGGTTGTATATTTTGTTGCTAGAATTTGCTAATTATGTTAAGTTTTGTATTTAACTAGCTGTGGTGTTTTGGGGTTTGTTATTGCATTTGTAACCTACTTATTTTAGTTTATTGGCTTCCGTAGAGCTACTATGAGAAATTTGCAGTTTGGGACTTTGCTTTGGGGTTCAAGTTATTGTATTTAAGCTATATTTGATTGTAATAGTGCATGTCGACTAATTTTTATTCTTTGTGTTATTACTAATATGGTAAATTCAAACTTAATGTATAATGCTACTTAGGGCTTGGGGTTCTTTCATAGGTTTACTTATTTGATATCGTTATAGTTTTGGGTAGTAGGCTTGCTTTGGGATTTTATAGGCTGGGGTTTGCATTAAGAATTTATGTTTCCTGTTTTGCTAGAGTTAGGTTTCCGGAATTTGGTAATATTGTGTAATTATTTTGGCTGGAGACTTTTGGGTGCTTGCACGTTGGCTTTATATTAATAAGTTACTTTTCGGTATTTGTGTTTTGCGTGTTTTTGTTGTGTTTTGTTACTGGTTTACGTAGGTATTTGTTTGGTTGTGGAGTTTTCCGGGACATATTGGTATTGGTGTGAATGCGCGTAGCTGTTTACTGGTTATTTGTGTTAGTTTACTTCCAGTTTAATTGATTTTGGTTTGTTTTGGTTGGTCTGTTTACTTTGTTTATACTAGGTTGCTTGAGGGTACGTGTTTGTTTATTTGCGGAGTTTGGTTTCACCGGTGGGTTGGTTGTTTTGCCTTGGTTTCTGTCTACAGTTTGTATATTATGTTTCAACCTTGTAGGTTTAGTATTTGATGGGTGGGTTTGGTAGGATTGTTTATATTGTATATATTGATAACTCTTTGTTTTTAGATTGTTTATTGTGTAGTGATTACGAATTGCCCTTGTTTTTGTTCGGTTATTTTATGTATACTTCTTTAGTTTATGTAGGGTGTTTATGGTTTGTATAGGTTGGGTATGGGCATTGATTGGTTTTAAATGAGTTTGTATAATTATATATTAGTTTGTACACTTGCGTTGCTGGGTTTGCTGCGGTTTTAGGGCTGTATCTTTACTTTTGGTGGATTGTAGTTCTGGTTGTTTATGTGCTTGTGTTTTGCTAAGGAGTTTGGTTTTCGACTTGCGCAAGAACATGGGTAACACAGGTCAGTGCTACGTGATTGTGTTTGATTTACTTCTGTATAGGTTGCAGTTATTTTATTTGATTCTGTGTGATGCTCTGTGATTTATAACTTGTACATTTGTGTTTTTAATATGTTTCTTATAGGTTTTGTTTGTAGTCCATTGTTACGGGGTTTAGGTGTTGGAAATTGTTTGTTTTACTTGCTATAATGAGTGTTTATACTTGCAATACTTTGATTGTAGTGTTAATGTTACAGGTTTTGTGTGCTTCGTAGAGGTTTTGTGTTTGTTCTTGGACTTTACGTTTAAACTTGCTTTCAGGTATTGGTTGGGGTGAACCTTTGCTTAGGTTTATGTTTTGGTGTGGAGTTTGCTTGAGATTTGTTAGTTTGTTGTTAGATGTTACTTGTAGGTTTACTATACTTTCTATGGGTTTGTAATTGACGATTTTGGGTAGATTTTGGATTTATGTTGTTTGGTTATAGTTTGTTATTATGCTCGTGGTTTTGCTTATTTTGTCTTCGATGTATTAGGTTTGCTATGCGATTTGGTTTAGCTTATTGCAGTGAGGTGGTGATGCCTTTCGTTTTGTTTGGTAGACTTGATTGGTTTGTTTTAGGGTTTTGTTATTTGTTTTGTGAGGTTTTGTGAGATTCTGGGTTTGCATGGTTTTATGGTTAAGAGATACTGGTATTTTTAGTTGTTTATAGTTATTTAGGATTGTAGTCGTATTGCTGTGTGTTTTTGGTGATTGCTGGTGGGTTTTATTTCGGGGTGCAAGTTAAAGCTTAGGGTTTTTGCGGTTGTGATAAGGCTATTGTTTTGGTTTTGTTGTGGGATGCTTTGGTTTTTGGTATAGATTGATTCCGGGTTTTATTTGGGTTGTGGGTTGAGGGGGGTTTTGGTTTACTTGCACTACAGGCTTTTTGTTAATGTAGGCTTGATACAATGTAGGCAATTGTGGTTGCATGGTAGCTTGGGTTTTGTATGGTTCTAAGGTGGAGTGTAGGTGGTTTTGGGGTGGACTGTAGGTGGTTTTGGGGTGGACTGGCTTTATGCAGAGATTTCGCTTGATTGTGTTGGTGCACAGGTGCTGTTTTCGGCCTAAACTGCAGACTTTTGGAGGTGTGTAGGGTTGATATAATATAGGTATTTGTAGTTGTATGCTAACTTGGGGTTTTGGGGTTTACTAAGTTGTAGGGTACTTTTGGGTCCCAATGCAGGGTGGTTTTGGGGTAGTTTGACTTTATGCAGGGGTTTATGTTGAGGAAGTCCGATATAATGGTGTTGTTTTTGGTTTGAACTGCAGAATTTTGTGGGTTGTAGGATTGGTGTAATAAAGGCGTTTTAGGGTTGGGGTAGTTTTTGGGTTTTATGGGCTTGTTGATTGCCTATGTGAGAGGTTTTAGATTGCGTTACCTTTTTTGTTTGTGGGATGAGTGTTTGTGGGTGTGGTTTTCTTGGTTGGGTTTTAAGGATTTATTGATTTTGGAGTAGGTTTGCAGGTGAGGTGTTTCCAGGGATAGTGGTTGTAGATTTATTAAAAGTTGTTTAATTCATACATTTGAGTATGGAGTTGTGTTGCGTGTTGTGATTTGTAGATGTTGGTTTTACTGGTATATTTAGCTTTATGTTGTTTTAGTGTTTTTGAGTTTGTGTTAAAGGTGTTTGGGGTTTTTGTATTATTTAAGTTTTATGGGTTTTGTTATGTAGTTTCAGGGTTTGGTAGGTTAGCCTTGTTGTTTTGTAGAATTGTAGCATATGCATCGGGTGGTTTATTGGCTTGGTTTTAAGTTTCTTTTGTTTGTTTAAGTGTGGGAGTTATTTACGTATGTGAGTTGGTTGTACAGTTATTATTTGGTGTTTTGTGCGTTTGTGTTGGGTTATTTTGATTTCTTGTGGTTGTCGTGTTGATGTTTGTTGTGGGGCATGTTGTACGTACTTTTTATTTGTTTACATTGACTTGAACCTTTAGGTTGTTGCGTGAGCCTGTGTGCTTTGCTGTGTTGGTTACTTATGGTGTTGTATGCAAAGGTTGTTTTGTAGAATGAGTTGTAATGTTTATAGTTGGTTGTTTTGGGGTTTGCCTGTTAGTTTGAGGGAAGCGTGTTACCATTTCATGAAGTTTGCCATTTATATCGGTTATGCATATTTGTTTTGGAGATTGTGTTTGTTTTAGTTTTCTTTAATTTTGGTTTGATTTGTTTACCCTGTTATGGTGTTGTGTAGTTTGTATGCATTGCTCTTTAGTTGTGGTGTATGTTTACAGGTTTATTGTTATAGGTGACGATATTTGGTATTGTAGATTTTAACAGTTTGCAGTGCAGGGCATAGAGGCCTGTGGTTGTCGGTGAACGGTGATGTTTGTTTGTATATATATTTTATGTTAATTGTTATAGTAAGTTTGTCTTGCTGAATTTGATATTTGTAGGCGGATTTTGTAGCTCTTGTATGTGAGTTGATGGGTGCTATTTTCTTTAGTTGGTTGGAGCTGATTTGGTATGTAAGTTGCTATCTTTCCGGTGTAGTTTGGTTAGTTATGTTTGTTATGTTGTTGAGATGTTAGTTGGTGTGTGTTTACAGGTTTGTAGTAGTTGTGTTTTGAAATTCTCAGGCGTAATTTTGTGTGTATATTTGAGGAGATAGTTGTGTATATTTGGTTTTTGCATTTGCTTAGAGTTATGCCGTGCATAGGGTGGTTTAGATTGTAGTAGATTGTTTTTT
>JASAOA010001463.1:0-15040 GCA_030849815.1 Vickermania spadyakhi | reverse complement strand
GTGTGTAGGGTTTGGTGTACTGTTTGGATCTGTTGTGCAGCTTGGGTTGGGTGTGTGGATTGAGGTTTGCATAGTAGTGTTGGGCTTGTTATAGCATGCTTATGGTTTGTTTTTTGGGATGTTAGGTTCTTTGCGGAGTGTGGTAGTTTATACAGTTAACGAGGAGGTCGCATGTGTAGAGGTGTGGGGTTGGTGTGTGTGATGTGTTTAACCTTACTTGTTTAAGATTCCATGTTTTGATTGTTCAACCATGTTACGTCTGGGATTTTGGTTGCTTAGTGGTATGGTTATGAGGTACATGCTGGTATTGACCTTATGTTTTTGTTTACTTGAGGTTGATTGCAAGTTAATTTTGTATGGATTAGTTTTAGTTTTGCACTTTGGTTTGTTTTATGAACCTTATAAGGATGGAGGTGTTGTTTGTTGTGGCTGGTGAGGGGGTTTGTTTTTGAAGGGGACTGCATGTGTACGCTTGTTTATTAAACTGTATCGTGCAATTCCGCGATGCTTTAGTTTTGTAAGGATGCGTGGGGAGATGGTTTTAATTATATTTTCTGGGATGTTCACAGTTGTAGTTTTACGGTAGATAGGCAGGTTGCATGCGTGTGTCGACGCGTTTATGAACCATGTTTTATGTATGATTATTTACTGTATAGTGGTATAGTGCTAGGCTTGTGTGGTGTAGTTGTACGTTTAGCGTGAATTGTAAGTTGTTTATAGATGTGTTACATTTTAGTTTGGGAGTTTGCTGCAGATTGGGGTTAGTATTTTACAGTTGAATTGGTAGGTTTTGTAGGTGCTTGGCGTAAATGTTTTGCAGATGCTTGAGTTGTGTTTCAAACTGTCTCTGGATTTGGGATATAGGTTTCGATACTGTTGGTTATTCGTAGCATGCGTGGATTCCTGTTTGCGGTTACTGTAACTTACAGTATTTGGTGGAGGGTTTGATAACATTGCATTAGTTTGATTGGTAAGTTAGCGTTATTTTATGCTGTGCAAAATTTATGTTTATTAGTTTTTAAGTAGCACTAACTTGCAGTTTTGAGTAGGTTTGATGATTTGTTATGTTGTTTTGGAGAGTGTTGGTAGACTTTGTACATTTTACTTGTTTTGCCGTGGTGTAGTTTGATGTAGTCGCTTGTAGAATTTTATGCTATGAGTGGAGTTTGTAGGTGATGGAACATTGGTATTGGATTTGCGTGTGGTAATGATAAGGTTTATTGTAAAGTTTGATGTTTTAAGTTTTTAACTGTTTAATTTTGTTATTTAATTTAGGTTTTTATAGTATACGTATGATTTGTAGATTTGGTATATTTTGGTCAAATCTGTTTACATTTCTTAAATTGTTAGAGTTATCTTCTAGGTTTGTGTTATTGTTTAAGGCTTAGTATTTTGTTTCTTGCCGTAAATGAAATAGTATGTGCTTACTTTTACGATCTGTGCAGTTTGTTTTAGGGTTGTTATAGATTGGTTTTAGAGGTTTTTCCTTGTGTTTGGTTTGTTTTTAGGTTTATAGGATGCAGAAGCGTGTTTACTTTTAGAGATTTTTGCAATGTTTGTTGCATGGTTATCTTTTGACAACTTTTGTTTGCAGGTTGGGGTTTGAAGTTTTAGTTTACTTTTGATTGCGGTGTTGGTTTTCTTAGTGATTTGAGTTGTGTTTGTTGTTCCAATACAGTTTATATGATTTGTAGCTTGAGGATTGCTTGTGTATATGGCTTTAAGGTTGTCATTAAGTGAAGTATTTGATGTTTATTTGGATTTTTGATATTGGAATTGTTTGGGTTGATAAACTTTTAGAATTGCTGTATTTGATATGTTAACTCCGTTTCTTGGTTTGTTGCTTGTAGTATAGATTGCATGCTACTAAATTATGAATCGTAGGATTGGTGTTCGGTAGATTTTACACGTTTTGGAGTGCCGTTTGGGGATAACTTGACGTTCGTGTGTTTTGTTTATGGTTGTGTTGGTGTTGCATATTTATACTTGGTGTGCGCTAGGTTTTGTGTTTTGGTGGAGGTTTTTACATTAGAGTTTTTGTGCCTGAGGTGTTTGTTTATTATTGCTGCTTTACATATTATTTGTTTATATTAGTTAGTGAGTACCTTTATAATTGTAGTTATTGTTTTAAATTTGCAGTTATGGTTGTATTTGTTTAAGTGTGTTGATTTGCTTGTAGAATTGGGGATATGTGTATTTGATGTTTATAGTTTTATTGTAATATGTCAACTTTACATTTTCTTTTGTTCTTACTTTCTGATGATTAACAATTTGGTTCTGCTTGGTATGTTTGTTGTTTGGTATGTGTGAATTCGTGTTGAATTGTGTATGCTTTTCTGAATTGTATAGGTTCTATAATGATTCTATTTTGGTTTGCTTGTTTTTGTGTATAGGAGGGTTGTATCGATGCTGTTGATTGTACGTTTGCGGGTAAGGTTTAATAGGATTTCTGATTGATTGCTACTTATGGTTATTTTGAATTTGCTTTACGTTGTATATTGCCTTTATTCGAGTTGTTCGCTGGTTTGTAATTTAGATTGTGCTGTTTGGTTTATATTAATGTTTTACTTGCGTTAGACTTGTGTTTCAGGTTTATAGTTTTATTTGAGGGTTTTATTAGATTTGTAATATTTCATTTTGTAGTGAATTTTTGTTATTACTTTTGCTGATTTATATGGTTTTATTTGATCGTTTGGGCTTGGTTTAGATGTTACTTTGGAAATTGTTTGCCATACATTAAGTTATATTGTAGGTATATGTATTTATAGTTAAGATTTACCATGTACGTGTGATTAATCGGGTGGTTCGGATTGCTGGTTATACCAGTTATATTGTTGTGTAGGTAGTTAGATTTTGTAGTGGGTTCTGTATGTTGGTTGTGCGGATTTGGTGGGTTCCACGGTTTATTGCATACGTGGCTTGATGTTGATTCTTTGGGTTGGCTGTTAATGCTATGGGTATAGGTTTGACAAGGTAACACATTTGTTTGTGGTTGTATGTTTGTATTTTGTTTATTTGATTAGGGTATTTGTGCATGTAGTTTTATTTGATTAAGCTTGCTAAATCGTTACTTTTGGGTTTGGGCAATGATACCACGTGTGGGGTAGCACTGTGTTGGTGAGGCTTGGTTGATTTTATAGATTGGTACTTATAAATCAATATAATTGCATTATGGATTTTAGTTTTACAGAGGCATTCTATTTGGTTTGTGTTGGTTTAGTTGCCGTGGCTTACTTGGTTTACTAATGGTAGGTTGCTTGCTGTGGGTGGTGGGTTTTGTTTCTTTTTGTCTTTTTTGGTAATTTGTTACTTCCGTAGGTTTGCGCTGGGTGTGTTCTGCTTGGGTTTTGTGTTTGCACTGTTGTTGGGCATGCTTGTTATGGTTGGGGGTGTGGTTGTTTCTTTTTGGTTTTTTGGGGTAGATGTTACTCACACATGCTTTCTTTGGGTGTGTTCTGTTTGGAGGTACTTTGGTGTTTAATCTGTTTGTGGGCAGCTATGTGAAGGGTAATTTTGTTGACAACTGTGTATTTTGTGTGTTATGGAGGGTTGATATAATATAGATAAATACCTGCCAGTAGGCTTTATTTACAGTATATATGCTAGGTTTATAATAGTTTGCGTATGGTAAGAGTTGTTTCTGGGGTTATTAGGTATGTTATTTGTACCTGTAAAGTGTTCTTGGTTCGATTTGTTTGGCTGGGTACGGTTTATTGTAGGTAGTTTGAGTAGGTTGATATTGTGGGGGTACTCGGGATTTGGGTGGGTAGGGTGTGTATTTGATTTTGATTATTTGATGTTGCTTTTGCTTGTGAGAATGGTCTACTAGATATGTTATTCTGTAGGTTTGATTTGGGTTTTGTTAACTTTGTGCTTGTAGGTTGTGTTACTTGTGAAAACTTAGTGCAGGCATGCCATGTAGGCCACAATAAGTTTGGTTTTTGCAAGTTTAGTGCTCCGTTGGTTTAGGATGTGTTAGTGTTGATTGGTTGCCTATGGATTTTGTTAGATTGAGTTTTTGGGTTGGTGAGTTTCCGTATTTAGTAGTTGCTTTTGGAGTGTTGATTATAAGGTTGTAGTTTGGTTGTATATACGAGGTTTTAGTAAGTTGTTACTTTTGTGTGTTGCGTGCATGGGTAGGTATGTTGCGGTATGTTGTTTTGGTGTACTAGTAGTTAGGTTTGAACTTGTATGTTAGTTTGAAGTTTTGGTGCATTGTTTATGATATTTGTGCTGGTGGGTGGTTTTTATTTTGATTGTGTATAGTGTTTAGGCTATTGGAGTTAGCGCTTCCGGTGTGGATTGCTTGCGACGGTCAGTTTTTAATTTTTAGTTAGATGTTGTAACCCAGATAGTATCGGGATTTCTGGATTTAGTAGTCGTTAGTGAGTTTTTTGTTTGTAGGTTGTATTGTTACTGATATTGGGTATACATGTTTACGGTTTCGTAGGTTTTGTTTTCGAATTGACTCTAGTTTAGGTTTTGCAGTTTGGTTTTCGTTTAGGTTTGGGTTTGTTTGTTTAGGTTTGTTTATATATGCTTCATTGTGCTTCGAAGTTTCATATATTTTGTATGCTTTTATGGGTATCTTTTGATTGTGTAGAGTGGTTAAGGTTTGCAGAATTTTGATTTTTTCGTGGATTTGTTGTTAGGTTTTGTTGTTACCATTGCAATTTGTAGCGTTGTTCAGTTCGTTGGGGTAGTTGGTATATTATGTTAGATTGGTGTTAAACTTAAAGGGATTGTTCTGATACATATGCTACACTACGTGTTTTGTACATTGTGGTTGTTTGGGGCCTTTTAGTTTGTTACTTTTGTGTTTAGGGTTTATGAGTTACTCCTATTACCGTACATAGGTACTGTATTTATTCCGATGAAGTTCTGAGGTGTAGTTTTAAAGGTTTTGGTTACCATATTATTATTTGAAGACGGAGGGTTTTCATTTTATGTGGGTGGCTTTAACTTAGGGGATCTTTATAGTTTGCGCTTTAGGTTTATGGTTGGTAGGTTGTACATTCAAGGGTTGTAGGGTTGGTGGGTTTTAGGTTTGTGTTCGATTTAAGCTTTGGGTGTGGATAACTTGTTTGGTAGATGTTGCATTTGCGCGGAGTTTGTTTGTAGGTTTTATTATAGTGATTAGTTTGGTTTGTTTATGCGGTTGGATAGGTTTTGTTATGGTATGTGCGTGTAGTTTCGAGTAGATAGGGAGTGTGTTTATGCTTTGGATTTATTTATTTGAGAATTTTATTTGTAATATTTCATTTTTATATTTCTTTTGATGTGCTATTACTTAGTTAGATGTATGGGATATAGTTGTGAACTTGTTTTATTGATGGTTAATTTGTTTTGATGCTTTTGTTGTTTGGTTTGGTGTTGTGTGTTAAATTCTTGAATGCTTTGTTTTGGCTTTATATTTGTGTTAGTGTTGTGATTTTAGGTTGTTATGAAGTACGCTTGTATTAGAGTGTTATGGGATTCGGGTAGTCTTGTTACTTAATTATTATTTGTGAATACTTTAGGTTTTAACTTTGGGGTTTCATATAATTTGTATTGTTGTTTGGTAATTTCGTATAGATGTGGTTTACTTAGTTCTGTGCTTTGGTAGGGATTAGCAACTTTACTACTTGTTTATGTTTGCAGATTTAGTTTCTGGGAACGAGATACGTTACTTTTGGGTTTGTTTATTTGAGTGGTGTGTCGTACAATAGCTGACTAGGTTTCATTGTTTATAATTAGTTAGTTGTGTAGTATGTGGATTAACGTGTTTATGTTAAGATGTGAGTGATGTTTTGGCATAATGGTTGGTTTCGTTTGGTTTGCTAGAACGCGTTTGTGTAGGTTTTATGTTAGTGGCTTTTAATTTTTGTTATTTACTTATTCTGTTAGGCGCGTTTGATATCGATAGTTTATAAATTTGTTGTAATAATGTAGATCTGATTCTTTTGTTTTTCGATTGTTATTACTTAGTGATATATATGATGATTTACGAGTTGTTTACCGTTGAATTTGCGTGTTTTAGTTCTAGTTTTTATATATTTGGGTTCTGCGTTATGTGCTGCTTAATTTGGAGTTTTACAGTGGTTTACATAGGTTTGCATGCCTCAAAGACAGGTAGTTTGGTTGGGGTGTTGCTTAGATTTTGGTGGTTTTTTAGGTTTTGATTTGGAAGGTTTTTGATGTTGTTACTTGGTACTTTGGGATTTAATTGTTTTCTTTTGGGGTTGGTAGGGATTTACCTAGGTAATCTGTAATTTTAAACTTGGGTTACTTAGCAGGTGAGTTATATCTTTGCAATTAGTTTGTATGTGTGTTTTGTGCTTGCGGCTTGTGGTGTGCACTTCATGGGGTATTATAGGTACAGAGTTTGCATCTTCCAGAGTGTTTCCTATGTGTTAATTTAGACGTCGTATTTGGGTGTTTTTGATTTGGTGTTATAGTATGTTTTTTGTTATGGTATTCGAGTTGTTTGTGTGTTTATTTTATACTTAGTAATGGTTTGAATTATTTATATGTGTTAAGTTTGATATATGGTTGGTTTGTGTTGTAAGTTGTGACATTTTAGAGTTTGGTTTGGTTTTTAAAGGTTGTTGTTTACTTTCGTATTCATACTAGGTTTATTTTATTATGTTGGTTTGTATATTGCAAATTTGTCGTTGTTTGGTATACATGTTGTAGTTGTTATATCATAGATTGCAATTTCCTGGGTTGTTGGTTTTGTAATTGGTTTTACTGGATTTGTGGGTTATGCTTTTTGACTTCGTATTTTTGTTTGAGTGGTTTACATTATGTTGATTTTGCAGGTTGTGTGACTGGCGTTATTTTAATGTATGTTGTGATTAATGTGCCGTAGGTGGGTGAATTGTTTGGGTTGCGATTTGGTGCTTGGGTTTACTGGAATTTGGATGTGTTTATTTTGACTTATATTTGGGTTAGGTAAGTTTGGGTGTTTTTGTTATTTGTGGTTTGCGCGATGCCAAGGGTTTGTTGATCGCTTTTTGGTAGGATTTTGTGTTTTGGGTTGTTCGCTGCAGCTATTTTATTATCTTGCTTTTGTTTTGCTTTGTTGTTGATTGGTTTTTGTTTTATTGATTATAGTGGTGTATGGACTTGATTCGCAGGTGGGAGCCGTGTGTGCTGGCTACAAGTGGGTGTTTTGTATTTTGGGTTCCCTAGATTTGGGCTTGTAGTGCGTGTAGGTATGCTTCGCCTGCGGTTTTTGCGGTTTTTATAAGCGTGATTTGGCTGTAATTTTGGTAGAACTACAGGTTTTCGGGTTGCTTGAGGGTTGATATAATATAGGTTCTTTGTGAGGAATGGTAGTTTAGAGCCTTTACTTTACGTTACAGGTTGGGGTATTGGTTAATTTACCTTTAATTCTGCTAGGTGTGGGTTTTGAGAGGGTTAAAGTGTCTTGTATTTGGAGGTTTTAGTTTCCTGTAGGTTTAAATTTCCTAAATTGGTTATGATTGCGGGCTTATGGGCTTTGGGCTTTGGTTGCGGTGTTACGTTTTGGTTGCATTAGTGTAAGTTGCATGTACAAAGTTTGTGGGAGCTTTTGTGTTGCATAGGTTTACTGTTTTGTATACGTGTATGAGGGATTTGTGTTGGGTTTTGTTTTACAGCATGCTATAGGTTGTTCGTGGATGGTTTGATTCGAGGTGTGTTTTAGCTTATTGTTTTGTTTTGTTTAGATGAATGCAATGGGTTGCTTTTAAAATTGTAATATGTAGAAGTTTGTTATATTGATTTGGGTTACTTTATGTACTGTTGTATTTTAGATGGGTTTTGGATGTAGTGTAGCTTGTTTGTTTGCATTAGTATGCTATATTTGTTTCTTGCAGGTGCTTTATGATGTATTATGACTTGTAGAAGTTGTGTAATTTGGGATACTTTTGGGTTTACGACTACTTAGGGTGTATGTTGTTACGTATGTAGGTATGACTTTTATTTGGTTTACTAGTTCTTTTGGGGAGTTTTCGTTGTTCTAGTTTATAGTTGTGGGTTTGTCGGTGTTTATGTTTGCTGGATTATGTATCATATTTGTGTTTTGATTGTTGAATTTACGGTTGGGTTTATACCTTTACATTAGAGTTATGTGTAGAGTTAACTGCATAATTTGCTATTTTGGGATGAATAGTGTTACAAATGGTTAAGGCATTAGGGATTGTTATTCCTCGATAGAATTGTAGGGTTTTAGGGGTATCGTAGGTGTTTGGCCTAGTTCTTTTAGAGTAGATGTTATATTCGCTTGTTTATGGTAATAGTTCACTGTGTATTGCATATATGATATTACGATTGTTTATGTTAGTGTAAATTTAGGTAAATGGTTTACTTACTGGTAGTGTGTGTTTCTATAACGTAATGTTTCAATTGTGTTACTTGACTTGTGTTTTGTCTTTATTCTTTGTGATTTAGTTTATGTTTGGAGACGTTCGTTTAATGCTATACTTTAGCGTTTTGGTTTGCTTTGTTGATTTCGAGATTTGTGTTAAATTGTTGGTAGAACTGCTTGCATTTACTTATTTCTTTGGAGTTATCGTATACTTTGGGTAGAGATTGCTTATATTGTTTGTTTAGTTTGTTGTAGAACTTCCATATCACGTCAAATTTTAACCTGTTTTTAGCTTGTGTTGGGTTTTCGGGTTTGCGTTTGTTGCCTAGTTGTATGTTGTAAGTTCTGAGGCAGTTGTTTTATTATTTGCTTTAGTTTGGTGTTCGATTTAGGGACAGTTATACTTTGCTTTAGTTTTCAGTGTTAAGGGTTTGTTTATGTGTTGACTAACAGACACGTTAACTTGCGGGGTTTTAAGGTTTGCGGTTTTTGTTTAGTTATTTGTTACTGGCTGTATTTGTTACTGGCTGTATTTGTTACGTAATGCGTAGCTTCTAAACTAGTAGTTGTTTGTGATTTGCTGTGGTTATAGGTTTTGTACACATTGTGTGTATTTTACTTATGTATAAGTTTGGACAATTGGTTGTGTTGCGAGTTGCTGTGTATTAATTTTGGTATTAAGTTTGTAACATCGATTAGTTTCGATAGCCTGGGTTTGACACTTTGCAGAGTGGATATACGGGTTTGTTTATGTTTTGCAGGGAATTGCCTATTTACGGGTTGTTGGGTTTTAATGAGTTCTACAACTTGCGTGTATTTTAAACAGAGTTTGCGTAGAATGTTGTGTTTTGTTGTTAGAATTATGTTGTTTAGTATTATGCATAACATCGAACGTTTTGATTTATATGCGAGGGTTTGCTGAGTTGTGCTAGGCTGTTGCTTTATAGTTATGTGTATCACGTAGTTTGGTAACTTATATTACGTAATTTAGAAATAATTTTGGTTTGCTACGCGTTGTATATATTGTATGAGCGGGCTATGTTACTTTGGGCTTTGGTTGCACTACTTGTTATTACTTTGGATAGCCATGTTGTTGGTTGTGGTTTACTTGATGTTTAGTTATATTGTATTATGGAACATGTTTGTTGTTGTTTAGGTATACGTGCATACTTTGGATATATATTGTTGTTGTAGGTACGCTTACTATTTGCGAATTTGCTTTTGTAGAGCTTGTTTGCTTAATGTTATAATTTGAGGATCATTTTGTGGAGATATTCTTCTGTTGCGCACATTACACCTTACGTTAAATTGGGTGTTACACATGATGTTTTGCTTATGTTGATTGTGTGATTGCATGGGTTATTTAGTGTGCCTTAAGTTTAGGGTTTAGTTTGCTGTAATTTGTTGACATACGTGTACTCGACATGCGCCGCATTGTGTATATAGTTGTAGTTTGCTGTTTATGGTTACTTTGGTTTATAGTATTAGTTTTGTAACTGTTTAGTTATATGAGGTGGTTGCAGAGGTTACTTTAAGCTACATTTAATATGTTGTCCGAATGTAGGTTGCATACTTATTATGGGATAGGTTCCGCTTTATTAAGGTGTTGTAGCATATTCAAGTAGTTGTAGTTTTTAGTGCGCTGGTTTATAGTAGGCGTTGTTTGTTACATTGCTTTCGAGTGACTTTATAGCTGTAGATTTCGTTGTAGATTTAGCGTGGAGTTGGGTTTTGTTTTATGAGTTTGCAGATTTGGGTTGGTGTTATGATTTGGAATGCATTTATGGGATTTACTTGTTAGGTTTGTTTTACACGGGTTTTGTGATGTATTTTTACTATTATGAGTATCCTTGCTGATTTTGTGTATTAATCGTTTATTATGCTACATTTATAGATTCGTAATATTGCGGTATGATCTCTTTGTATATTACACGTTATTACTTGTAGGTTTATGGTAATTGTGATACAGTTTTAGTTTGGTTTTATATATGTTAATGTGTATTTACTCAATAGTTGTCTGTAATTGCATAGTTTAGTTGACATTTTGCTTTTCTTTGTTAGCGTTTATTGATTGGTGAGGTGCTTTGCAAACTTGTTTATTTGCATTAGGTTTTGTGTAGATTATATTAAAGTTCTTATACATTTCTTTACTTGTTTGTGCTACTACGTTTACAATTAGATTATGATACGTTATAGTTGTGGTATTTTAGTTTTTGTTTGTTTGTATGTGTTTTATATTAGTGGGGATGCATTTGGGGCTTAGTTGTTTGATTATTATTGCTTTGTTTGATTGTATTTTTGCGGATATTTTATTTGCAATAGGTTACCTTGTAGGGTTTTAGCTTTGTTTGATTTGGATGTATGATTTGTAGTATTTTATATATTGGTTTTGTTAGCTTGTTTGTGTTTGTTTATTTTAGATTTATTGTGTTCTCAGTCTTTGCAAGGATCAAGGTTGCATTGATTTCAGGTGGTTGGATTTGCTGTAGTTTTGGGATGCTTTAGTGATGTTTTGTTTTTGTAGGGTGTGATTTTATATTTTAATTGCTTTTTTCGCTACATGTTTTTGCTGATTTTACGTATCTTGGAGGTGTTTGCTTTGCTTCACGGTTAGTTTCTGGTAGTTAGGGGTAGGTTCAATTACTGGATTTACCGAGTGATGGTATTTTGGCACTGCTAAATTTTGTGGGTTTTGATGCAAACTGCGAGAATTTGAGTGTCTGGAGGGTTGATATAATATAGTTATAGTGTAGTTAGGAGTTGTAGATTTACATAGGGGTAGAGTTTGGTGGATTTTCCCATATTATTCTGCTTTGTAGGTGTTTAGTTCGTGTCGGGCTTTTGGTACGCTAGGTTGGTTACTTTGGGTTTGTGTTAGACGTTACTCCTCATTGAGTCTTTTGAACTGCGGTTGTGCCCGTGGATCTTGCTGGTTTTAGTTATTGGTGGGTTTAGTGGATATTGTGATTTTATAGTGTATATATTTACTTGTCGTAAACTTGCAAATTTGTGTGTGTTTGGGTTTGGTGTTTTACGTTTGGGGTTTAGTTTTGACTGTGCTTCTGGAATTAGAGTTGTGTAGGGCACAAATTTTGTATGTTAAGATTGGACGATTTACGTTATAATTGTTGGTTGTTTGTGTTAATGCAGATAGTTGTTTTGGGTACATTCGGTAGGTTTTGGATTTGTTACTAGTTTGCTTGGTTTTGTATTTGTGTATTTTGTTTTGTGGTTGGTAGGTTTGATATATGTAGATTTAGGGTATTGTTTGTTATATGGGTGCGAGATGTAGTTAACAGTAGTGTTTTATGGATGTTTGGAGTTTGGTTTTATATATTTAGTTTTTACCGTATGGAATATGTTTAGTTGTTTTGGTTTCATGAATTTGTTTTGTTTTGTTTTAAGTTTGGGATGTTGTATTAGCCAAGTAAGTGTTTTTAAATTTGGCTTCTCTGCTTTGGTTTCGAATTTAGAGTTTTGGTTTTATGTGGCTTGCAATGTGATTTGCTTTGCGCTTTGTGGTGCTATATATTCAGTTATGGCCTGGGTTTTGTGTTTGCAAACGTGTATTGTGGCTTAATTGTTAGGTATGTCGAGATATAATGTATTGTTGGGTTTTGTATAGGTTTAGAGTTTAGTTGCGCGAAGTACTTGACTTGAGCATGGGACTGAGGGTGTTAAAGTTTGGTTGTTTTGTACATTTTAAGTGTAGATGATACAGGTGATATTTTGCATACGTTGGAAATTGTAATACAGTTTAAGTATGTGTTACAGTGTTATTACTTTTAGCTTTGTTTTAGATTCTAATTTAGGTTTTGTGGTTTGTGGAATTTCATGATGCTGCTAGTTTTGTTGTTTTGATGTGTTAGCTAGTAGTTTCTTTTGATTATTTCGGTATGTGGTAATTCTATATTTGAGTTTCATGAGTTTGGTTTTGTGGGTTGTGTATTTGTGGTTTCAAGTATTTGCTTTTGGGTTTGCAGGTTTGTTATTTTGTAGCGTTATTGTTTTGATATTTCTTTTAAGGTTTTAGTGAGACGGTGTGTTTTGGGGGGTCTTTTGTTTTGTGTTGTTTAGTGGTGGAGTACAGATATGGTTGGTTGCATTTGTTGGTTTAGGTTGTAATTGTTAGAGTTTGGTACGATGGATTACGCCTGAAGCTTGGGTGTGGATTAGTTTTATGTTTGAAGTAAGCGCACAGGTCCTTTACTCCCAGTTTGTGGATTTGTGTGTTGTGTATTTGTGTACTTGTGCTTTTGTGTTATTAAGGGGTTTCCTGATTTCCGCAGGTTTATGTTTGTTTTTCATGATTGGTGAGTTTTAGTTTACTATGGGCATTAGATGCTGTTGATTTAGATTTTGCTTGTCCGGTAGGTTTTAAGGTTACTTGTGCATTTGTTTTTATTGGTGTGGGATTTGTTTTGTATAAACTCAAATATGTTTGTTTATACTTAGGGCAAACGTTGTAGTTTATGTAATGTATGTTGTAATTTGTTTGTTATGTGTTGATATGTTTGTAGGGTTTGGTTTAGGATTTCGGTGATTTGGCATGTTAGGTATTATGTATAATTGTCTTTGGGTTTAGTATTTCTTGTTTTATTAGGTAGTTTTGCTGGATGACTGTAGGTTTTTATGTTTGGTTTTAATTTAATATACGCCTATTCAATGAATTTGCCAGGTGAGTTGTATGTCGATATTTGTTGGAGTTGCTTTGGTTGCCGGGTAGGTTTATTTGGTTTAGGGTGTGAGGGGTTGTGCTTTTAAGGGTCTTGTAGTTACTTTGGTTTACGCTGGAATTTGGGTTGTTGCAGATTTTAGACTTGAGATTTGCTTGTGCATAACTTATATAATTACATTGAATTTGGTACGTTTATAGCTATATTGTAATAATTTTGCATTTTAGTATTGTGGCATTACGGATTTAGATTTTATATTTACTTTAATAGCCTGTGATTTGAAGGTTTCAATTATGGGTCGTTAGTTACATTGTTTTTTGATTTTGCAAGTTTTAAAGTTGGGTTTATTTATTTTGTGTATTGTTTAAGTAGAGTGTATTTTATAATAATTTACGGTAGTTGCATTTTAGTTTGCCGGTTATTTTAGTCTTTTGCTAGCTTTTGGTGTTCCAATAGTATATATAGTTTTCCTAGGCTGTATATGCTCCGGGTTTTTGGTTTGTATAGGCAGAGTTTGTTACTTTGTATTAGGGTTTTTGTGATTTTGTATGATGGGTATGCTAGTAGATTGCTGTATTTGGATTGATTATGTATATTGGTTTATAGCATTTGTTTGCAATTGTGTTGCTAGAGTTTAGTTTTTGTTTGTTTTCTTTTATGGGTTTAAAGTTGGTTATATTAATTTGTTTATTTTTGACATTTATGCATCAGTTATTACCCTGAGATTGTGGTTTCGTGGTATTTGTGTTAAGTGGGTTTTAGTGTGTAGTTTGGCAATGCCTTTTGGGTGTGTTTGCGGTAGTGTTGTTATGTTCACATCATGTAGGCGGTGGCTTATCCTACGGGTGTTGTTTGCTTTGTATGGAATACGTGTTTTATGCTAATGGGTACCTACAGTGTTGGATTTGAAGGTCCTACTTGTGGAGCCGTTATTTTATACTTGATTTGCTATGATTTACTAATACCGGCTTATAAGTAGACTTGACAAATAGGCTTGTTAAGCTGCCGTGTTTAGGTGTTATATTATAATTTATAGTTGTAATATTGATTTCCTGGTTCGTATTGGTTTTTTGTTATTACTTATGATTATGGTGTATATGCAATGCGTTTTAGTTGTGATACAAAATGCTTATGGTCTTAGTTTTGTATAGATGTTTGGTGTTTGCGTAGTAGTACTTTGGTGGTATGATGATGTTTGTTATATTGCTAAGATAGGTTTTTGTTTTAGGTTTGTGGTAAGGATCTTTTTTGTGAGGTTGCTTAATTTTGCTTTCGGTTTTCTAGGGATTTAATTGTTGACTTTGCTTTGGTTAGCCACACAGGTTTGGGTGCTTGGAGTTGTTTGTAGGTCGTTATTAACTTGATGTCTTTATTGTATTGTTTGTGATTCTGTTATTTTGATTGTATTTTCGATTGTGTGGTTTTCTGTGGGTTATTTATAGTTGATAAATTTGTGTAGTTTGTTTCCTGAGACTTTGTAACTTGGGAACGATAATTTGAGTTGTGATTCACATAGTGCAGGTTCTCGTTTCGGAGTTTCGGAATTTGCAAGGTTGCCAAGCTTGCTTTTGTGGTTATATTTTTGGCGTAGCTTCCCATGCTTTGTACAGGGTGTTTACGTTTCGGGTATTTCGGCATAACTGCGTCTTTTGCGGCGTGTGTAGGGTTGATATAATACAGGTAGGTTTTCGGGTTTTGCGATTTTGGAAGGTGGGCTGTGATTTAGGGTGGTTTTATTGTATTTTAGGTGATTTTAGCCGGGTTTGGGCTTGTGACGGGCAGAAACGGCATTTTATATGATGTTTAAGTGGGTTTTGTGTTTTGGGGGTTAGTTTGGACAGTGAGTTATTTGCTTTGTGTTTTGGGGGGTTTACACTCAAAGGCTTTTGCTGTGGGTTGCGTGCGATGGGATATACTGTGTGTAGGGTTTGGTGTACTGTTTGGATCTGTTGTGCAGCTTGGGTTGGGTGTGTGGATTGAGGTTTGCATAGTAGTGTTGGGCTTGTTATAGCATGCTTATGGTTTGTTTTTT
>JASAOA010001462.1:0-15038 GCA_030849815.1 Vickermania spadyakhi | reverse complement strand
TTGTGGGTAGGTTTGTTTATTTGTAGACATTTGACGGCATTTAGGTTTTTCGTGTACACTTATTTTCGTAATTTAAAGCTAGAGCATGTAGTTTAGTTGTTTGAATTTGGGTTTGATGTTGTTTAGTGCTCTAACATTTTGGGTACATAGTTAGTTATTTGTTGATGTTGTTGATTTAGTACTTGTTGAGAGGTTTGCGGATTTTGAGGTTTTGAGGGCTTTTATTATAGGTTTAGAGGATTTGGGGTTTATGATTCATATAATTACGTGTTATCTTGTGCTGTGATGTTTGTGCGTTATTAGTGCCGAGTTTCTGTATAGTTTGAAGGTTGTGAGCCAGATATGTGATTAATTGTAATAATAGTCCTTTGCATTCTTTTTGGTTTGATATTACTAGTTGAGTTGTGTAAGTGTGTCATGGTTTCTTGTTACGTTATTGTTTTGTAGGTAGATGTTAGACTGATGTTTAGTTGGAGTGGTTTCTAATGATTTATTGTTTGTTGATAGGAGTTTTAATTTTGGTTTGGATAGTAAAATTAGATGTGTATATCGTTGCGCGTAGGTGCGTTTATGTTAGTCGGATCTAAAGGTGAGCCTACATAGCGCATTTGTACCAAGTTTCTTTGTGCTGTTGTTTTATTTGATAAGTTTGTAGGTGAGGGAGCGCTTGCTTTTACTTTTTAAATGTTAGATTTCGATTGTAGGCTTTAGAGTTTCGTTAGTGTGCGGTTGGTTACGTATAGTTTTGTTTATAATTCTAGAACCTTCAGAGACGTTTGGATTTATTGATGTATTATTGATTCTGCTTGTGGATAGCTGTTGATTATGTTTGTTTTTTAGGGATAGTTATTTAGTTGGCTATGTTGTAAGTGCGTATTGTTGACTGTACAGATACTATACTTTAAGGTTATTCCGCGATTGCGTTGCGTATGTGATTATGCGTCTAGTTAGGGAGTGTTTTGTAGAGTTACTATGTAAGGGGACGTTACGTGTGTTGCTTTTGGTTGTAGGGTGTGTAGGGTTTGGCTTTTGACTTTGTGGTAAGCGTTTTTTTTACTTAAATAGGTATGTGTTGTGAGTTACTTGTGCAGGTGTTTCTGATATGCTCGTTGATATTTCTTGTTTTAGCTTGTGATTTTTATAGTAGTTATTAATAATGTTTTGTGTCTGTATAGTTGCAGAGATTGTAGTTTTGTATTTTAGTTTATAGATCGCTTGTTTGTAATATTTTGTAGATTACACATTGGTTTGAATTACTGCTTGTGTTTTGGTATGTTTCTATAGTATGGGTATTTGTTTTGCTGGGTACACATTAGGGGTATGGGTTAGAATTGCAGTATAGATTTGATTATTCATTTTGCTTTGTGATACGTTGTTGCTTGTATATTGAAGTGTTAGCTATAGTTTGTGGGTATATAAATTCACGTTCGTTAGGTGTCGATGTTGGTTGTGTGTTGTTTTACTTTGGGTAAGTTAGTTTATTATGCATGGATATTTGCAGAGTGCTTTGTTACCTTTGTAGGTGCTTATATTAGTTGTTGTAGTTGCTAACTGGCTGATTTGAGGGTTGGGGATTTAACATAGTGCGTAGTTTCCGGATCGAGTGCTGTGGTTTCGATGCGGATTTCTATGGTTTTGCGTGCTGGGTAGAGTGTTGTTGTCTGTTTAGGTGTGTTTGGAATACTTGGTTGTTTAATAACTTAAAGTCCAGATTTGCTTGTGCTTGGAATGTGTTTTGGTGTTAGATTTCAGCCGCCTATATGTTGTATTTCTATAGGTTAGGTGGCGTTTGATACTTAAATTTGAGTTAGATAGGTTTTGCCTGCATGAGTGTTGTGGGTTGTTGTAAGTCTTCTCGCGAGTTTGTTTTGTATTTATGTTGCATTAGTTGCTTCTTGGCTACGGGTGACTTAGGTTTTACGATATGTTGTAGTGTTGCTATGTTGTTTGCATTTTGGACTGTATTTATTATACGTAAGTTTGCATAGGTGTTGCTTTAGTTTGTTGTACTGGATGTACATTATCCCTGGGTTGTGGTAATTAGTTATGTGTAAGATGTTGTTATTTCTGAAAGTTTCTGATGCACAGTGTTGTTATTTGATGTGTATATTTGCTGTGGGGTTTATTGTTTGCTTTATTGGCTTGGGACTTGACAGTTCTACGTGTGTAGGTATTATTTAATTGTTAAATTTTGGGTATTTGTTTGTCTTGAGGTTTGTGCTGATGATGTTGGGTATTTTAGGCCTGAGTTGTCTTGTGGTTGTGGATTTGTTGAGTGCAAGATGTTATTGTTTGCTGTTAATTAAGTTTACAGTACGATGCTTTATTGATTTGTTTGCGATTTATGTAGTTAATTGTAGCTCTGTTTACTTGTTGGGTGAGGTGTGTGTGGTAGGTTAGTTGGTTGACGTGACATTTGTTTGAGGTTTGCCCAATCCTTTTATTATCTTTTAGATTTGCAGTTTCTGGTGTAAATTTATTAGTTTATTTTGTGTGAATTGTTGTATGTTGCGTGATGTTTGGGTGGTGGCGGTTTTACTTTGGATTTACGTTTCAGGTTGTTGGGTTTTATTTAGCTACTTTGGTAGAATAGGTTTGCTTACGCTAGATGGTCCGCGACTGGTTAGTTTTTCTTTGTGAGGTGTGCTTGTTGTTTGGTTGTATGGTAGAACTTTCCGATTTTGTTGTGATTTATGGTTAGTTGTGGATTGTTTGTTTTGCCGCGGGCATTTTGTAGATAGGTGCGGGTTTTAAATGCACAGGGTTTGCCCACTTTTTAGGTTTAGAGTTTTAATTTGAGTCGCCTTTGCAATTGTTTGTGACTTGAACTTTCTGTTAAGGTGCTAGGTGTGACATATTTGGGTTTGCTGTGGGCAGGTTTGTTTGGTTTATGTAGTTTTGCTGGATTTTGGGTATTTTGCGCTACCTGTGGGTTTCGCGTGTTGTAGAGGGTTGATATAATATACTAGGATTTATGAGTTTTCTTTGTTGTGGTTAGGCTTGTATATATATGTTCTTACGCTTGATTTGGCTTTAAGATTGTGGCTTTACTCTTGGTTTTGATTGGTGCAGACCATATGGTTTGGGATTGACGGACAATAGTAGAGTCACTTTATGTGGAGTTATTCGGTGAGGGTGGGTATGGTGTGATTCCTTTTGGATTTGGTAGGTTGCGGATTGGTTTTGTAGGTTGCGTGGATTTAGCAGGTTTTTGTTTTACCGTTAGCTTGGGTTACAAGTAGTTTTCGTGTTTAGAAGTTGGCGTCTGAGTTTTGAGGATTGTCATTTTGAGGTTTTGTCTTTTTTGGGTGGGTTTGTGTGTTGGTGCTAATGTTAGGGTTTATATGGTTATTTACTTGTCGAGGTTGGGAAATTTGACTTGATTGTATTGTAGGTTTGTTACCTGATTTTTGTTTTTGGTTTGTTTATAGTTGGATAACGGTTTGTTTGCGTTAGTTTTACTGGTAATTTAGCTTTTGGGCTTATAAAATGCTATTGTTGTTTATACATATTACTTGTACATTGGCTACTTTATTTAGGGTTTTGGGTTTGTATAGAGTCTTTAAGATGTATGTTTTGTGAGATTTGTTTTGTTCGTGTTGAAACTTGCTTATGGTCTGGTTTGATTTGGGCTTGTATAGTCGTTGCAGTTTCGCTTTCCAGCTAGTTGTAGACTTACATGGTTAGGACTGGTGTGGGTACTTTCCGTGTTCAAAGGTTGTAGTAATTCTTGCTTTTTGGAGTAGGGTTTTATATTAGTATATTTCGTAACTTTAGGACTGGTGGTTACAGACTTGTTGGTTTATGATAGTTTGTGCCTTTATTTAGGCTGTATGTTTGCTTGCCTTATTGGTTTGCTAACGCCTTTCGGGGTGTTGATTTGTGGGTTTAAAGTTTTACTTGGGCTTACGATATGTGGGTGTTTGGCTTTATAACTAGTAGTGTCTGTGTTATGAATGATTTGTGGGTATGTTATTGTGCATTTTATTTTGATACTTTACTTGCAGAGTTGTGTTATGCGCTGTGGTGTTGGTTTCGTAACTTTCTGTAAGGTTTGTGTATTGCGGTTAGTTTAGGTTTGCAGCGCTGGGCGTTAGTTTTATATTATACTGGATAGATCTTTGGGGGAGTTGCCAAGTTGTTCCATTAATTTGACAAGTTTGTTGCCCAAATTGCTTTGAGCTTGTATTTTGCTATATTTAGTTATCTTGGGTTTGCGGGATTTGAGTTGTTGTTTTGTGTTAGTTTGTAGTGTTCGTGTTTTTGTTTGTATTGTATAAGCGTTTGTCTTGCAGGTTTGATGGTTAAGCCTTGTGCGAGTTGATTGTTTTGGTTGTGTATTTATTATTTCCTATTTACCTTGATGTGAGGTTTGTGATTTTGTGGTATGGGTAGTTATTTATGTTGATAGTGTCCTGATTAAGTTAGGGCTGGTGTATTTGTGTTTTGCTATTGGTTTGTTGTTTTGGTGTATTTTGGGTTTGGGTTTGGTTGGCTGGTTAATTTGTGATTGCTTGTGTACGCTCACATGGTTTGGTTATTGCAATGTATAACTTATAGGAAGCATGTGTTTTATGTGTGTCTATTTATAGTGTAGATATTTGTTTAGGTGTTGGGTTCGAGTAATTGTGAGCCTCGACTTATTGTGATTACGGTGTTGTGGATGAGTTTGTCGCGTTGGGTATTTGTTTATTTGGACTGCGGTTTTAATTTAGACTGTGAGTTTGCGTGTTTTCTTTTATTGCTGTTTTGCTAGGTTTGTTTGCTGATGTGGAATTTATGCTTTCTGCCAGATTTGTAGGTTACTGTTAGTTACTTGTACTTGAGTTGGTTTGGCGAGTTGTTTTGACTTGTATAGTGGTTTATGGTGCGTTGGTTGTAAGTTTGTTATAAAGATTTGATATAACCGGTGTTTTAAAGTGTTTTGACTGCGGTTTGTTTTGAGATTACTTCTAAATAAAACATTGGATATGATGTGTTTTGCGCTTAGTTACATTTCAATTCTATAGTTGTAATAGTATATACCATGATTTTTGTATGCATATTATTACTTGGTTATGTTATGTGTGGTATGTTAGCGATTTGTTTGTGCTTTGATGTTTGGTGTACGTTATATTTGTTTTGATTTTAGGATTGAATGTTTGTTTAGGTTAGGTTATGGGAGCCCATGTATTAGGGTTTTGATATTTTGATGTGGTTTTGTGTTTTTGTACGTTTTGTGTTTGTTTTGAATATTTTTAGTTTGTTTGGGGTTTATTCTGTGATTTGTTTTGGGTTGGTACTGCTTGTTTTGCTTCGCTGAATACTTGGCTTAGAGTTGGTACTTTCCATTTTGGTTTTGGTTTTGGTTTAGAGTTGTGTTTTTGTTGTTTGTAGGTTTATAGTTTGGTCACAATATTTAGTTTTTGTGGTTTTCTGGCGTTAGGTGGCCATGTGTTTGAATCGTTTATACAAAGATTTGGTAAACCACTAGACTTGCGGTGGAATTGATTAGTGTTGGAGGGGTGTTTCGAGGTTTTGGGGTTAGTTGTTTTATTGTGTGTTTTTGGTATTAGGGTAGTTGTTATTTAGGTCTGCAGAGTCGACTACTTTCTGGGTTTTTGTTTGGTTATAGTTGATTTGTTGTAGGTGCACACACTTGTTTGTTTACTGTTATTGTATGTTATGGTATGCTTCTGGTTGTGGTTGTAGATTAGTTTTACAGGTTTGATTTGGGTATTGTGTTTGTGTTAACTCCTATAATGTTTGGTGGGTTTGTTGGGTGTTATATGCTTTAAGTATGTGTAGGGGTGGGTGGCATTTGTTTAAATACGATGTATGGGTTTAGTGGCGTTGAACATTATTTTCGGAAGTGTTATATTTAAGTTGTTTGCTTTGATTTGCTGGACTTTATTTTAATTATATTATGTGTATGCTGCGGTTGATTAATTTATAACCTTAATTATAGTTTTTATGTGTTTATATAGTTTTAGTGGATAAGTTTACGTGTAATACTATGATTCTTATATGGTTTATGTTTATTATTACTTTGATATTATATGCTGATTAGTACAATGTTTCGATTTTGTTCTACTTGTTAGATTGCTACTTTATGTTTTGGATATTATTAAGGTGTTAAACATTTGCTTAGTTTTAAATTGGCTTCTTTACTTAGTGTAATGTGTTTGGTTTGGATTTCGGTTTGGTTGTTTGTATTTTATACTGACGGTTTGATAGTTTGACGTTAGTGTAGTTTGCATGAGTTTGGGATTTGTTTTGATGTTTTGTTTGCTGCAGATTTCCTTTTCGAGTTTGGTTTAAATATGATTTGAGGTTTTGTAGATTTTGGTGCCTCGTAATGTTTGGACTTGTGCATTCCATCGTGTATACTTTGTTTGTGTTTGGGATTTAGATGCTCGTGTTTTGCTGTGCGATTAGTTTGCAGTCTGTGGGCTTGTGGGTTTGTGCCTGCTTCCGTTGGGTGGTTTGTGCTGTCGTTTGCGGCTGAGGTGTGAATGGGTTTACTACGGGTAGGGTTGGGGATTCGGCATTTTGTGTATACGTTGGCACCGGGTTTGAGAACTTAGCTTTTAGAGGTTGTTAGAATTGTGTAATTTTCGCGAATTTTAGTGTTTTTGGGTTTGTAGGATATGGTAGGTTTTTGGGTTTGTTTTGCGCAAACTGCAGTATTTCGGGCCTGTGTAGGGTTGATATAATATACGTAGGACTGGAAATTCGGTGTTTTGTGTATATGTTACTGAATGGTTGGGGAACCCGGCTTGTTAGACTGTATTAGGGTTACGTAATTTTCGCGAATTTTAGTGTTTTTGGGTTTTAGGTTTTTTAGGTGTTTTTGGGTTTATTTTGCGTAAACTGTGGCATTCTAGGCTTGGTTAGGGTTGATATAATATACGGGGATGGTTTTCTAAAGTGCTTTGTGTGTGGGTTTTGTGTAGTTGAGGTTGTTTCATCTTCGGAGGAACTTTAAGTTGGTACATACCTAGTGGTTTTGGGGTTTGTTAGGAGATCTGGATTGCGAATTTCGCATTAAGATAACTTACTTGATTAGTTATTTTAGTAAGACAGTTGCATATAGTAGGTTTTCGTGCAAAGGTTTTATTTCGATTTTTATTGAGGGATTAGTTGTTAATACATATTTTATATGTTAGTGTATATGTTGTTGTAGGTTTATTTAGGACACTGTGGTTTAGTTTTACGGTGGATAATTGTTATGTAGGTTGAACGTCAGAGGTTTGTTTAAGGGTTAACTACTTAGGATTAGGTGGATGGATTTGTATATAAGGTTTGCTTTTTTTTGTACTTGTGGTATGTGTTTATATTTAAGGTTATGTTGCAATTGTCTTGTAGATTGCTTTGTTTTTGCGTGGATTGAGGTTTATGTAGTTGTATTTCACTTAGTTTGTGTTTTGTTAATCATGTTCATTTTGTTTTTGATTGCTGCATTGTGCGTTGCTGGCATTAAATGCTTGTGGTGGCTTGGTATTTAAGTGGATTTGGGTTCGGGGATGCTTGTAACCGGGCTGGTTTTGAGCATGCAGTTTTAAGTATATTGTTGGTGCTTTAATTCGACATAGTTTGTAGTGCTTTCGTGTGCTACTATTTTGAATGATGTTTGGTCTTGTAGGTTTACTACAGGTTACGTGTTTTATATGTGTTGTTTAAGGTTTATTTGCATAGTTTCATGTATATGTGGCTTGTAAGGTTGGGCTATGTTAACTTTATTTATGTTATTGTTTGTTTTGTCGATTGTGCATACACTTTGTGCAAGAGGGGTTGGTTGTGTTTGCTGCTGTTTTATGCTTTATATACTAGTGGCTTCCTATAGGTTGTGTTTACGTTGTTGCATAGGTGCTATCTTAGCTTGCTGTTTTTGCTTTGTGTAATTTTCCGCGGGCTCTGTTATGTATAACTTTAATGCTTCAATTTTGAAGGGTAGATTTGCTATTTGTGGGTTGGTTGAGATTCGTGCGTTTTTATTAGATATATTAGGTTTATTTGTTATTGATTTACTTGATTTTGAGATGTTTGTATTCTAATTGGAGTAGTAAGTTGCTGTGTTAAATGGTTTTGTTTAATGTATTTGTATGTCTGTATAACCTTAGTTTCGTGTGACTGATTTCGTGTATCGCTAAGGTTTGGTTTGTGTTGGCGTGTGCTACGCTGATTTCGGGTTGCGTGGTTGGTGTTAAGTGGTATTGTTTGCAAAGAGTTGGTTATTTTGGTAGGTTTAGGTTTGCTGTTTTGTTGTACTTATAGTGATACTTGTGGTGTTTTATTGTTATTGTGTTATTCTGTTTTCGATTGTGTTGTAGTGCTCGCATGCTTTGGGTTTACTGTTTTAACACTGTTCATAGTTTTTGAGATGCATGTTCATACAATAGACTTGCATTACACTTGTAAGGTTGTTTATTAGAGTACTTGTCATACTTGTGGATTACTTGCGGTAGTTTTGGTGATAGCATGCTGTTGTTTGTTGTTTCTAGTATTAAGTTGTTTACCTTTGTAAATTTGGTGGTGGGTTGTTACAGTAGGATACTTAGGTTATATGGATTTATTTTAGATGTGGTATTTTGATTGTTTATTGCCTTAGTTTGTTTAGTGGGTTTATGGTAGGTTTCGCAGACATACTTGTGGTAAACGTTCGGTTAAAGGTGAGTTTTGGGTTTTGTTTTATATTACAGGTGGGATGCATACTTTATGGTGGGGTTGTATTATACTTCGGAACGTGAGGACCATGCACGCCGTAAGTTTTGCTTTTAGGAGGGTTATGTTGAAGTTTTGCGTTTTTGTTGTGAGTGCCTGTTTGGGGTTTTTGACTTTGTGTGGGGATCTTATTTATTTTATACCTTATGTAGATTAATTTTGGTTATAGGAGTTCACATTCCTGTAGATTTCGGGTGTTGCACAGATTGTTTGATTGTGAAGTTGCATGTTTACAAGTTATTTTCTTTTGCGATAAGATGCAGGTTTAGTTTTATTTTGCTAAAATTAGTTGGTACTTGTTTTAGATTACGTGTGTTTGAAGAGTAATTACTGTTTAATATGTATATTATATACTCCCATATTGTGATTTGAATGTTGTGTTACAGGTGGGTTTACGGTTTTACGGGATGTGTGTTGTAAGTTTTATTGCGCATAAATTTATTTTAATATTATAATAGTTACAGTTATCGTATGCATTTGGTGTTATTACTTTACTATGATTGTTATGTTTATTGATTTAGAGGTTTTGCGTTCTAGGTGAGTTGTGTTGTTTGTTAACTTGTAGTTGATTGGTTGGATTGTATTGGTTTCCCTTAGGTTTTAATTGGTTACTGTGTGTTTTGAGTACGTTGGGTTTCCCAGGTTTGTAGGTTTGTGGTTACGGATTTGCTGCAGGTTATTTGGGTGTTTTTTACTATGATTGCTGGAATCGTGGGTGCGTTGTTTTGCGTTATATAAGACACACATTTCTTTGGGTACGTGTGTTTTGGTTGTTAACATTGCGCTTTTCCGGGTTTGGATTTTATATAGGTCTGCATAGATTCTTTAAAATGTTTTGGTTTTATATGTTTAGGAGTGCAAGATGATGTGTTAATTACTTTTGAATGATTATTTTGTTGTTTTGTTTGATTTGTTTACTTTCTTATTGGTTGCGTTCGTGTGTTTTTTGCATGGGTTTATTAGCTTTTGTGTTTGTTTATTGTGTTTGAGGTTTTGGTTTTGTTTACATGTTGGGTAGGCGTTTGTGCATAATTATAATTTTAACATTTGTAAGGTGTGATTCGCATTGGTTGTGTTGTAGTGTATTCTTTGCGCTCTAGGTGGGTGGTAGTATTACGTTTTAATTTTCTGCAGGAGGGGGTTATGTTCAGGGGTTGTTATTGTTGCGTTTTATTTGATTTTATAGGTGATAACACAATGTGTGTGGCATTTGAGGTTTGGTTTCTTACATTGATTTGCTTTATTTTGTTGTATAGCATTGCGCTTATTTTGATTTGTTGTATTGTTTGTAGGTTTAGAGCTACTTGTACTTGTGTTTTGTTTTTATTTCTTGTTTATTTTTTAAAGTTGTTTAACTGGTGTTTATGTTGGGGTTTTAAGGTTTAGATGTGTTAGCGATAGTTAGGGTGGGTTATTTGTAAATATGATGGTGAGTTTTGGGGTGTTTGGTCAGAGGTGCTGTAACTTAGAGTTGTTAGTATTTAGGGCTGATACTGTTGGTTAAGCTGTTGGTTTGTATAAGTTTATAGTTTTGTACTGAAAGGGTTTTTGGTTTGCTTTCTAGCAGTGTGCATGTTACATAGGTTTTGCATAGGCATGCTACTTACGTGTATCCTGGTAGTTTGCTGTTTTTAGGTTTTTGAGGTACGCTATCTGCGCAATGTTCGGGTTGTTGGTTAAACCTTCGTATTTCCTGGGGTCTGAGGGGTTGATATAATATAATTACAGCTACTGTTACGGGTGGGGTGGGTATTGTTGTATAAGGAGGTTGGGGAGGGGTGCTTAGGAACGGTGGGATTCTTATAATTAAGTGCTGCTTAGGTGGACTTGCTGTTGTGGGTTTTGTTTACTGTGGCTTGGCCAGATACTAGGTGTAGGTTTTCCGGGTGGCAACTTTGTGGAGGGTTGGTTCAGTTATGGGTAAGCATGTAGTTCAATATCGCTAGAAGTTTGTGTGGTTTTTGTTTGTTTGCGATTTTTGTTAGTTGCGTATTGGTTTATGTCTTGTAGGTGTAGTTGTTAGCTTTGTTATAAATATAGTGTATTGGTATTTAGGATACTTTTACATAAGGTTTTATAGTTGCTGAGATGGTTTGGTTTCGGCATAGCGTTGTAGGGATTTTATAGGCTAATTAGGCATGACATTTGGTTAAGGTATTTGGGGTATGTTGCGTGTGCTCTGCACAACACTTCGGGGTTGTTGTTAGGTTGCTCTACCATATTATTTTGCGAATGTTAGTTGTTCTGGGGTTGGTTTTGCATAGGTTGAATATTGTAGTTTAATATTTGCTCTTCTTGTGTCTTGTTGTTTATGGTTGTGTTAAGTTTTAGTTTTTGATTTCCTGTGTTTTTATTTGATTAGATTTGCAGCTGCTTTATTTTTTGTTTACATGGGTTTGTGTTATTTTGTATATGGTTGTTTTGTAGCTGAGTTTTTTGGGGTTGGTGTGCGTGTCCTTTTGGGTTTTGGTTAATAAGTGGTTTGATAGCTGAGTTGTTTGGATATTTGTTGGATGCTTTATGTTCAGAATTGTTGTAAGATTTGCTTTGTTGTTTAGTTTGCAGGTGTTGAATATGTTTGGGTACTTCGTTTACGGTAGTATTTGTTATTACGGTGCATTTTTAGTGTTGGCAGGTGTTCGAACGTTATTGATACGTGATTTATGGTTTATATAGATTGTGGGGTGGTTTTGTTGAATGTGTGAACTTGGTAAGTTTGAGTGCAGACATTTACTTTGCAAATTCACCGTAGGGTTTTACTTGCTATAGGTTGGGTTTTATATTTGTGGTAGGGTTTACTTTTACTTATTAGGTAGTTTGACTTTCTATTTGACTTAAGGGTGTTCTTTTGATTTTGTAGGTGTTGTTATTGTGTTAATTTACTTTTATTTAGTTGTTAAATATGTGTATAATGTGGGATGGTTTGATTACTTGTTTATGTTGGTTGTTATGATCAGTTATTGTATAGTTTAGTTTGTAATATTGATTAGTTAATTCTGATTATTTTCTACAGGTTATTACTTAGATATTATGATGCTATGTGGACGTTCGATAAGTTGTTTCATTATGTTTCTTGGGCTTTGTACGGCTACGATAAGATTGTGATACGGTTACTGAGTTCGTGACATACTTACTTGTGCCGTGTTAGTAAGTTATAGTTACTTTGCTTGGTTTTATGGTATTTTACTTTTTTATTGTGTAGGTTCTAATTTATTGCTGTCTGTGGAGTTTAGGTTTGTTTGAGTTACTTAACTGATTTAAAAGGTTGGATTTAGCAGTTTGGTTTTTTAAATCTTATATGCTGCTTATTTCTCAATTGCTTTGTGGATTTTTGCTTTCAGACATTAAGATGGAATACTATGCAGTTCGTATATTTTACTACATTTATATTGTGGTTGTTTAGTTATTTTGGTAGTTAGTCGTGTTGGTATGGGTTAATTTATTAGTTTACTTTTAGGGTTTGGTATTTCAATAGGTACGTTTGGTGGTTTTTTGTTCGGGTTTACTTTGCTATTGTGTTTTAGGGTTGTGTAGTATACGTCTTATTAGGTTTTGGTGTTGTCTTGCTTTTTTGTTGCGTTTTGTGTGATTTGGGTTTATACGGGTGGTATTGTTTGGGTTGTTGCTTCCGGGTGTTAGCAGAGTTTACTGAACATTTTGTTGTTGCTTTATTTACAGTTGTTACGGATGTTCGATACTTGAGACTGATGCTTTTATGTTGCTAATATAAGCTGTTATAGCTTGTTGTTTTTGTTTGGTTTAGATACCGTGCAGCTTTGTGGTTTGGGGTGTTGTGTTAGTTTTATGTTTATATTGATGGACTAGGAATTTTGCATTTTGTAGATCGTATTGGTTTAGTCTGGTAATTAGTTGGTGTGTGAGCCAAGGCTGGCAGATTTGCGTTGAATAATTGTTTGGATAGTTTACATACAAAGGGTCTTATGTTTTATAGTTAGTAGTGGCTTTACTTTGAGGTTCTAGGGTTTTGTGGGACTTTGTTTGTGGGTTTTGTCGTTTAATGTTGATAGATTGTTATAGTTGGTAGCGGGCATTATATAAGTTGCAGGTTACTTTATAATTTAATATACTATCATTGTAATAGCTCTTTCATTATTCTTATTGTTGTTTTAGTATTACTTGGATTATATGAGTTATAGGTTATGTTGGTTGTTAGTGGTAATTTGTTTATGTGTGGTGTGAAGTTGTGTGTTAAAGTCTTGCTGAGGGTTAATGTTGTAAATGCTTTTGTGATTAGGTTTTGTGATTCTTATTTGCGTTTAGATTTGTGCTACGGGTTATATTTGGAGTACTGTTATTATGATTCGTTAGTTTGGGGTTTTGGACTTTTGGTGGGTTTGTTTAATATTCAAACTCACATGAAGATGCCGTGTTTTGATTTGTTTTGTTGTTTCTTTTTGTATGTTGTAGAGTTTGTAGTACTGTGTTGTGTGCTTGTGGGTTGTACTGCTTTGTTGGTTTGGTTTCATAAGGGTTGGCTTATTTATTTGTGAGGACTTGGTGGGAGGGGGTTTGTATGCTACCTGGAGTTTGTGCGATATATTATGTTTGTTTCGGATAGTTTGATTGATGCTTTACGGGATTGTTGGAATTTGATAATTATAGATGGGCTTACAATTGCTTTATTAAGCTTACATGTAGTGTTGGTTTGATAGTTGTTTTCTTTGCGCTTTTGCTGGTATTTTGTATGTTTAGGGAATTGCTTAACTTGGAGTTGGGAGTTGCAGAGTCTTTAGTTTTGGTTAAATATTTGTTTTATTGGTTTTCCTGTTTTTAGTTGTTCATAGAGGGTTGGTAGGTTTAGTTTACTGTTGTTTGCTGAACTTTAGTAGGTTGCTTACGTTGTTATGCCAGTGTTTATTGCATGTTCTAATTAGGGTAGTTATGGTTTTTATGGTTTACTTTCAGTTATAAGTTGTTTTGTTTTTGCTTTCGATTTCTTGATTGCTTATTTGTGTGCTAGTGTTTACGTGTTGATTGAGGGTTGTGGGTTTTGTACTGGTTATTGTGTTTTCTGTGTGATTTGGTATGTGTGTATTCATTACGTTTAACTTATAAGTAAGTTTTTTGCAACTTCTCGAAATTGGTGGTTTGCGGAGTTTGCGTGTCGCTTTATTTTGTAGGGTTTAGAGGTTTGTGGGACTTGTTTGTTTATTTATGTAAACAATTGTAAAGGTTGCGATTTGTTTGTTTGTTTGTATTCTGGTTTTTAGTGATTGCTTATTTGTTTTGCCCTGCTAATTTAGGAGTTGGTGTAATGTGTATATGTATTTGGTTGCTTACTTCGTTGGTTTGCTTTATGTTTAGCATAGGTGTTGTTTCGGAGTTTGTGTATTTAGTCACATGGTGAGTTTTTGGGGTGAGTGTTTTAAACGTATGTTTTCCATTTAGGTGGGGATTTGGGTTTTCCTGGGATTTTGGGTTTTCCTGGGATTTTGGATGTACAGGACCACTACAACTACCAGTTTCGCGCGCTGTAGAGGGTTGATATAATATACGTAGTTTGCGGATTTAGGCCGAAATTGAGGTTTTTTGCAGGTTTTTGTAGGGTTTCGTAGTTGTTATACATAGTAGCAGTGTATTTTACATGGGTATTAGATTTCGGTAGTTGGTGGGACGGTAGATTTAGGTATTTTTGTTTGGATTTGTGTAGGTATTTAGGATTGGTATTGTAGATTTCCAGCGTATTTGTGAGTTAGGTGCTACTTGGGTGAAGGGGGATGGATTTAACTTAGATGTGTATGTGTTTAAGAGGTGTGTAGGTATGCATTGTGAATCAGTGTACATTACGCGTGTAGTTTATTGGTTGTGTGTTTTGGTTTAAAATTGTAGGTGGTTTTCGTTGTTGTGTTATTATGTTTTTGTGATTGGATGTATTGCTGTAGGTTTCGTTATGTAGCGTTGTGTGTAGTGTTGTTTAGGGTATATTTTACGTTATTAGGTTTGGGCAGTTATGTCTTTGGGGATTTGGGTTACGTGGTGTGTACCTAGAAGTAGTTGTTTAACATTTAGATTTCGAGGTATTTATACTCTATAACTTATTGTTGGTTTGTTATTTGTTTTATGTTTATGGTTTAGGGATTGTTGGTATTTAGCGTTTTTAGATTTCTTAGTTTTGATAATTTGGTTAAGCAGGTTTGGGTTTCCAATTGTGAGGTTCTTGTGGGTGTAGAGTCTGTGGAGTGTTGGTAGTTTGGAGAGTTTGTGGGTAGGTTTGTTTATTTGTAGACATTTGACGGCATTTAGGTTTTTCGTGTACACTTATTTTCGTAATTTAAAGCTAGAGCATGTAGTTTAGTTGTTTGAATTTGGGTTTG
>JASAOA010001461.1:0-15038 GCA_030849815.1 Vickermania spadyakhi | reverse complement strand
TGTTGTAGGTTATCTCCGTAGACTGTTAGAGTTGGGTTTTACGCATTTGCGATTTGCTTGTGTTTTTTTTAGGGTTGTTATGTTTGCATTGCAGTATGCTAGGTGTGAGACGTTTATTTTGGGGTTTCATAAGTGGATTTGGGGTAGACTTTATAATTAGTCTTTATATTTGGTTGATTTTAGATTTGCACTCCCTGTAATATTGTTAACTTTGCATTTTGTTTTGCGTTATTACTTACCTGATTTTAGTGGTATTAGTTTACGGATGCTTAGGTTGTGTTATTTAGTACATGCTTAAAGGTGTGAATTTACTTGTCGTTTTTAGGACTTGTGCATGTTTATGTAAATTTGTAGGTTTGATTGTATATTGTATACTTTTGAGGGTTTAAGGTGTGGTAGGTTGGTTTGGGGTTAGTTTTTGGTAAATGTTGGATATTGTGTATGATGTGTATGTTTTATTGTGATCTATATATTGGTAATAGTATTATGCGTACCCAAGTTATTACTATTACTTTTAATTTCCATTGCCATTTTAGAGATTCGTCGTAGTTGCTTTGTATGGTTGCATATAGATTATGTTGTTGAATTCTTAATTGTAAGTTGTAGTATTGTTTCGGAATGGTTGTGCTGTGGTTAAGTGTGTTCTTTGTGATAGTATTATGTATGTTGTGATCGGTGGGTTGTATTACTTTACTGTTTCGTGTGGATAGTTAGGATTGTTTCGTGGTAGATTTGTTTAGGTTTGATACTTTCATGTTAGGTGTTAACATTTGTTGATATGTAATTTTGGTTTTGAGTGCTTATGAGTTGGTGTTTTTACTGCATGTTGTAGGTTAGTTGTATTGTTTCACTACTTGTGTAGGTTTTGAACCTGTGTGAGGGTTGTGGTAGTGTGGCCTTCTTTATGGCATGTTTGCTATTTAAATTTGGTTGTAGGTTGTAGTTATTAGTATACTTGAGTAATGTTATAGGTTTGTTGGGCTAGATTAGGTGTAGTTGGTGAGGGTTTTTGTAGGTTAATAATGTTTTCATGTTATTTAGGTTTATGGTGGGTATGCATTTGTAATTTATAGCTGACAGGGAACGTATGATTATGCCATAAAGGTACTATGGTTTGAGTATTGTTTGCATAGTTTTGCAGGGGATTTGTGGTAACTTTGTTGCGTGTATGGGTTTTCAAGGGTTGTTTAAGTATGTTGTGATTTTTATGTATTTGATTTTAGTAGTGGGCTTGCACTTGTGGAGTTGGTACTTTAATGTATACTTGTAGTGTTTTTACGTGCAGTATATGTTAGCTGGTATTTTGGTTTTTGACATAAATGGTGTTTTGGTGTTAATTTGTTGTGTTTTTAATTTTAGTTCTTTTTGAGGTGGTTATTGTGCTGACGTTTGGTATCTTTGGGTTGCTGATTTATATGTTTAAAGTGATTTTACGTTGTAGGATACGAGGGTGGGTTTAGTAGTTCCGGTTTGGTGTACGCGTATTTTATGTTTGTTCATATGTGTTTGTTAATTACATTTTGTTACAGTTTGTTGGCGATTGTTAGTATTTGTGTTTTTAGTTTGTTGGTGTGTATGTAGCTGTTTGTGGTGTAGGTAGGTAGTTAGGTGTTAGTGGTTTTTGGGTAATAGTGGGTGTGTTCTGTAATGGTTTTGTTATGTGTATTGTTTTTGTTTTAAAGGTGGGATTTTGGCAGCGCTTTTGTGAGTTGTTACAATTATTGCTAAATGGATTTGTAAGGTGTTTGGGTTTTTTCTGGTTGGTGCTGTCAATGTTACTTCGAGGTTAGTGTTTTGGTTGATATTAGTGGGTTTTAGTATAGTTTTGATTTAATTGGATGCGGTTTGTTCTGTTGGTTTTAGTTGGTAGGGTTATACCGTGATTTGTTACGAGCTTAAATGTGGGGTTTATAATAGGTGTCTGTAGTTGTGTGTTTATATTTGTACGTTTTGAGGTTAGGGTTTTGGGGTTGTTTTGGTTTGTATTTAGAGACGTTTTGCAGGTTTGGTTTTGGGTATATGCGTTTGGGTTGTGGTTTTTGGGCTGTGCAGAGTGGCTTACTTTAGTTGTTTACCTAGTTAGTTTCCCGGGGTTCTGGGTTTGTAAACTACGTAGTTTTATACTTTTTAGTATTGCTTGCTGTTTACCTTCGCGTTTTAACTGTGCTATGTGTGCAATGGGTACAATGGTTTGTTTAAGTTTGTTCTTGTTTGATGTATGTTTTGTTATTTTATACTTGTATAGGTTAATATAGTAGATAGTGTTGCCAACGGTGTGCTTTGTGGTGTCTTTCATTGTGATTGGATACACTTGATGCAGATGTTTTCGTTTGCTTGCACCTTATTGCTTGTTACCTTTCGGATGTGTTGGTTTTATGGTTTGGCTTGGATTTTGGTAGAGTTTACTAATGTAGTTTAGTTTTACGTGTTTGCGTTTGTTATAGCTTGCGTGTTTGAGTTTGTAAGGTTGAGATGGGATTTCGTTGTTTTAATATTGGGTTATAGAGGGGTGTCTATGGAGGTTTGCATTATCATTGTTGTTTGTATTGGAGAGTTAGGCAACTTTCCGTACATTTTAGTGTTTTGTGCACTCTAGGATTGTTTGAGTTGCTTGCCTATAATGCCTGATTGTGGTTTAGGTTATAGATGTGTGGTTGCGGCACGGTTTTGTTTGGGTTTGGTTGCTGTATGCTCGCAGTGACAATTATTGCTTTCTGGGGATTGCATGCATGCTGACTTGTTAAGATTGTCCTGCTTACTTTGTGTTTTGCTATTTTAGTCGGCCATGAGTATGTGTACCTATGTTGTTATTGTATTGGTCTTGATTATTTGCACTTGTAACTTATGTTGTTGTTTGCTCATTGTGTCATAAATGTAAGTTTTGGAGTTTGCATAGGTCCCTATGTTGTTGTGTGTTATGATGGGCTTCTATCGACGAAAGGGTTGGAGTGGTTTGGGTTGGTTTGTGGGTATTGTGAAACGGCAGTAGTCCCAAGGTTGCCAAACTACGGTATTTTGGGTTTCTGAAGGTTTGTTATAGTAGGTTTAGAATGTGAGGTTTTATAGTGTCAGTCTTGTAGCGTGTAGTAGGTTACATCATGGGTATTGATTTAGAGGTGACCTTGATATGGTTTTGCGGGTTTTTGGGATTTTGTGTAAGTAGGGCGTTCGAACTGCGGTATTTTGGGTTGGTGGAGGGTTGATATAATATACGTGAAATGTGGCGTTTTAGTATTGACCTTGTAGGTGTGTAGTAGGTTTCATTATGGGTATTGGTTTCAGGGCAGCATTGGTGGGATTTAGTGGGTTTTGGGGTTTTATGTGGTTTAGGGAGTTCAAACTACGGTATTTTGGGTTTTGAAGGGATGCTATAGTGCCATGAAAGTAGATGTTTTTATAGGATGCAGTTGTGCGCGTATATGTTGAATTATGAGTGCATTGGGTCAGCTGTTGTTTTTGTGGGTTTTGTAGGTTTTGTTATTTTGTGGGGGAGTTGTGGTGTATACTGTGTTTTTGCGGGCTGTTGGGTATGTGTTGTATTTTCTGTAGATTGCGTTTTGCAAGTTGCGCGTATAGGGTTTTTGCTTCATAGTTTAGAATGTTGTTTAGTTTGTGGGCGTGTTGTCGGATGTTTTGGGTATGATTTATGTATATAGGTAGGGAACTTGTCTTCTTAGTTAAATTATTGTTTATTTTATTACTACCAGTCTTACGTATACTTTGGGTGTTGTAAGTTTACTATTGTAGTTGTGTTTTGTAGTTGTTTGATAGGTTTTGACGCCAGATATTCAGATGGATTGGTACTAGAGTTACACTGTATATTTACATTTTATGCTTTGTGTTTGCGAATTCTTGTTTTAAAGTTTGGATATAGTGTTACATTATTCTAAACACTGCTGTTAATTTTATTTGGATGTCGATTACCTGCAGGTGTTTTTTCGTTTGGGGTTTTATTTTGTGCTTGTTATTTTATATTAAACTTCTAGATCGTGTACGTAAGTTGTTGGTTTTCCTAGGGTTTATAAGTTTATGTTGTGCAAGTGATTACTAGTTAGTTCTACAGGTATAGGTATTTAAGATTTTGCTTTTAAAGTTGTAGGTCCTTTGGGATGGGTTTGGATTTGTGCTTCTTGGATTGATATGTTTGCAATTGTAGTGTACTGCGTGGTGTTTTGTAGTTGCAATTTAGAGGGGTGGTGGTGGTTATATATTACTAACTGCTAGTTTGGTATTTATGGTTTACTTTATTTAGGTGTGAAACCTTTGGATTTGTGATTGTGGGCCGTGTTTAGATTTGCGAGGGTTGCTGCTTGTGGATGTCTTGTGTGGGGTTTGCGGTTGTAGTTTGTTTGTTGTTCCTGGAAATGAACACTTGTAGGTTGGATGTAGGTTAGTGTTACATGTTTGATAGTATCTTATGGAGGGAGGTTCTTTGTGATAGTTGTAACTATGCTATTTATGGTTTTGTATATGTGTAGTTTGTAGACTTGTTGTGATTTGTTGAGTGTATGCTGCATAGGTTGTTTTTTCGCTTAGATTTATTATGGTTATGTCGATTCGTGTGTTGGTAGTTTTGTATTGTATGGTATTTTTTACCTTTGCTTTATACAGGTTTAGCGTTTTGCAATTATGACTTTGGTAGGTGTACGGGGATTGTATGCCGATAATTGTTTCTTGCTGATTTGATTATTTGTATTTGGTTGGTTTTTGTTTTAGTTGTTATGTATTGTATGCGTAGTTTGGGTATATTTCTCTTGTGTCTTGTAGGTTCAGAGGTGTTGGTGCCTTACGAACTGTATTTTATATTGTAGTTAATGGTGGAAGTTGGCTTATGTTGCCAGGTTGGAGTACATTGATTGTGTTGTTTTATAGCTTGAGATGTTGTTGTGTGATATTTTGCTTATAGTGGGTTTTATGTATGTTTTAGGATTGCTTCCAATCGTTATACGATATTTGTGTCTCTTGGAGGTTTGTGTTTTTGTTGCACTTGTAAGTTTGATTATTGTTAAGTTTTTCTATATACCTTGATTAGAGTATTTACAAGGTACTTTTGCAGGATTTGTTTAGTTATAGTTACTGTTACATAATATTTGGTTGTTTGCCTTTGGTTTTACTTGGGTTTTGTGGGTTTACAGGTGGTTTGCGTGGGTTTAGGTTATGGCATTATCCATGGAAGGCGGTGTTTATGGCTCTGTGAGTTTGCACGTTGGGTTTGTGTGTTTACATTCTGTTTATAGTTGCTTGGGTTCTCGGTATTTTTGTTTATTTAGGGTTGGTTTGTGTTGGGCTTAAGTTTAGCTTCTGCGTTTAAGGGTAGATTGTTATATTGGACCCACCAAGTTTTACATGTAGTTTATTTGCGTACTGATACAGCAAGATTGTGTTGGGTTATAAAGCGTATAGAGTGGTAAATTTATATAATATAATAATACGTTTCTATATTGCATTGTTTTTTGTGTTATTACTTGATTTTATATGATGTATGGTTATTTAGATAGGTTGCATTGTTGATTTGCTGTTGTTTTAGATTATATTCTGTACGTATTCAGATTTGCTTATATGTTTAGTTTTTGGTTGTACGTGTTTTTAGTTTCCATAGGGGGATTTAACGTGACTTAGGTTGAGTATAGGTTTATAGTTAGATATGTTGTTTTCTGCGTTGGTTTTTATGCTAGTGTCGTTGTTGGCTGGTTTGGAGTTTCGTGTGTATAGACGTGTATTTAAGGTCTTAGGTTTCGTTAAGTGTTTGTTAGTATACATTACGGTGTTTGGTGTTGTTTTGCTATGTACATATTGCTAGAATGTCTTGCATTATTTATTTGAACTTAATTGGTGGAGTTGGTTGTTGTGGGCATTTGTTTAGTTGTTTTGCGAGATGTTTTGCGGGATTTTGGTTAGTTGTTCTATTATGTTTGAATTGATTGTGGCTAGGCTATACATGTTAAATTTTCAAGTTCGCAGGTTGTGTAGGGTGCTTTTGATTTAATGGTTTTGTTAAAGGGTTTGAGAATGGATATCATTATTTTACCTTGTTCCTTGATTTTAAATATATAGGTATTGTGTTGGATATCTTGTAGGGCGATTTGCGTAGTTTGCTTATCGTTGGTAGTTTTGATGTAGTTTTGACCGATTTAGTGGTTTATTTTAGGTTGCTTGTATATGTAGTTGCATTTTGGTTTTACGTCTTTTGTTATGCTTGTTCTATATGTTGATTTAGAGGTTGTTTCTTTCAGGGTTTTTCGTTTGTGTATTGATGTTGCGTGTTGTATAGGTTTTATGTTTGTGTATCGTGAGGTACTTGACTTTATATTGTAAGTATGTTCCGAATTTGATTTGAATTTTCTAATTTATTATCGCATAGAGTTTGCTGTAGATTGTATGTTTTAGAGCATTTTGTACAGGCATTTGGTTTTCGGATTTCGTTGAGGTTTGTATAGTTTACAAGTCCGGGTATAAAGATCGTTCCTATGATTTATTTTGGGTTATGATACGATTGTGGTTCGTGGGTTTGGTAGGTTTTTGTTTTGTAGTTAGGTTGTAGGGATTTGCTTATAGTGTTGATTGACGGTGTTTACTCGTATTCTTTTTATAGGTTTTATTTAATTGTAATATTTAATGTTTACGCGTTTATAGTTTGTTATTACTTAGTTAGGCATATTGTGGGTTTGCATAACTGTAGGTAGGCTTTGTTCTTATGTGTGTATACTCCAATTGGTTAGTTAGTTTTGGGTGTTTGTTGTTTTTGCTTGTTTGGTTTTTACAGATTTGTTAAGCTTGTGGGTTCGTGGTTAGGACACCTGTTTGCCAAGGGTTTTGGTTATAGTTTACGGAATTCACCTTGTAGATTTTGTTGTTGGAGGTTCTTAGGGGTTTGTGTATTTCTAGGTTTCGCGAGCTGTTTTTGGTGGCAACTGCGCACTTTGTTGCTGGTGGAGGGTTGATATAATATACCGAAAGGTGTGATTTGGCTTAGAAATAGCTGGTTTTGGGGTTGCATAGCAGGAGTTTGACATGAATTTTAACATTTTTAAGTGTTTAGGGATTCTAGTATGCACTAGGTTTCTGGTTTCTTTTGTTACGTATTATTGTGATGGTTTGGGTTATTGTGGCATATGTTTGGAGTTTTAGGTTTGCAGTGGCTGATTAGGTTGTGATAACGTTTGTGTTTTAGGTGGATAGGGCAGTACATACCTGTTATATTGTTGTAGATTCTTATACGTGTGGGGTTGGTTGAGTAGGTTAGTTTTTGTTGTTAATTGTTAAACACTGGAGTACATGTTTTAGTAATGTCTTACTTAAGGTGTTTGCTACGTTTTCGGGTTTTGATTCCCTTTTGGGTAGCCGCCTTAATATGACTTCGAATATACGCCTAGTTCTTTGTGGGTTTATGGGCAGAATTACTATTGGTTAGTTCGGAGTATTACCTTTGGGAATTCGTTACTTTATGTTCAGAATATTTTATCTGTACGTAATAGTTTCGTTACGGGTAGGTAGATTGTGAGGATTATTTTCTATATTTGGTTGCAGTTGTTCAGGTTGGTTTTGTAGTTGTCTACATGGGATGGTCTATGTGTATAGTTTTGGGTTTGTTTGCTTGGAGGTAGGGTTTAGTTTGTGTGATTTTGTGACTAAGTGATGTATGTAGTTTAGTGTTTAATGTTAGATGGTTTGGGTTTGTATATTGTTTATGTTTTTGCTTTCAGTTTGTAGTCTGTTGGATTGCTTAGCGTGTATTTGTGGTTTTGGTGTTATATTTGTGTGATTTGTTGTTTTCTTGTTTGATTCTATATTCGATGAGTGTGCTGAGTTTTGATTTGGAGTGCGACTTTGCGTTTGTGGTTTGTGGGTGTTATATACGGCATACAGGTGAGTTCGAGTGTTTGGTTAGGGTGTTTATTATGTTAATATTGCAAAGGTTGGTGCTTCAAGGTTTGGGTTTTGAAAGTATTTTGTGGTTTAGGTGTGATTAATTTTACGTGACAATAGTCTTGTTTGATTTGTTTGAATAGTTAGGAGTGGGGTTTGTATTGTTTCTGAGTGCGTTTGCTGTGTGCAGGCAGTAGGCATGATTAATAGTGTTTGTGTTGCGGAATTGTTTTGTGGATTACTATGTAGGTTGTGGTTTTTGGCTGGGTTTTAGGTTATGTATGGCTAATATTTGGTTATTTTCCATAATAGTTTCCTATGGATTTTGATTTAACAGTTTTATTTTGACATTGAATGATTGAATTGCGGACTAAACCTAAGGTGAATATGTTTATTTGGCAGGTGTGGTTAGGTTCTTCTGATAGAATGTTTGTAAGGTTGTACTTGGTGTATGTTGCTTCATTATATTTGCCTGTGATCCTGCAGTTTCCTGTGTAAGGTTGTTTGTTTTATCCTTTAGGTTGCAGGTTTTCTTGTAGGTGGCGTGGATTTGTGTAGTTTTGGATTATGTTTTTGTTAATAAGAATTATTATTGTGTGGTTTGCTTGTATCTGTTGTTTAAGGTTTTATAGTTTAATTTAGATTATATAATTATCATTGTAATAGTGCGATATTCCCTTATTTGGGTATTTATTGTTATTACTTTATATAGTTAGATGATCTTTGGTAGTGTTTGTTCTGTGCTTGTTTCCTTTTGTGATGTGAGTTGCTTTTGCGGAATTGTTTTGTTACACCAGGTTCGTAGTTTTGAGGGTTGATTTTGCTATGTTTGTTGATTTTGTTTGATATATTAGTTGGATGGCTGCTAAGGTCTGCGATTTGGTTTGTAGTTTGCTTAGTTTGTAGGCTTGTAATACGTGGGTTGCATTCGGATATCTTGGGTGTATGATTGCTAGTGTAGGGGGTTTATACTTGTAGCAAGCTGTTTGCGAGGGATTTTTATTGTTTTGTGCTAGTTTTTGAGGGTTTGGTTGGTATAGTTCCTAGGCTTGGGCTTTTGGATTATGTTTACAGTACTGCAGTTTGATTTTGTGGTGGTTGCAGTTGCGGGTTGTGTATTTTTATTGCATTGCAAGGTTGCTTTATAAGCTTATTCGATTTGCGTTTAGTTTTACTTGTTTTGGTTTTTGTTTGCAAATGCTTACTTGGTTTGTTGGTTTGGTTTTGTATAATGTGTTGTTATATAGTTTGAAGAGATATAGACTTGTTAAGGATTTGTTTGCTTTGCGCGCGTATTTAGCCTTTGCTGTTGTTTTATTATGTGGGCGTTTTTGGTAGAGTTTTGATATTTGGGAACGGATGTTGTGTGAGTTATTTGTTTCCTTATATATTTTCCTCTCAGATAATGGTTGGGCTGGTTTATTTGCTGTGTGACTAGATTGCTTTGGCGACTATTATGTTTCTTTGTTTGGGTTACTTTGTTTTGTGGGGGTTTTGTAGGTTGCTAGGTTAGGTTGTGATTTACGTGCTTTTACGATTAGAGTTTGGGTATGTTTGGTAGTTTCCATATTTGCTACAGTTGTGAGGTTACCGGTTAATTCCTTTAACTTGATGAACAGGTTGGGGTATTTGGGTATGGGTGTTTGTATTTTAAGTTTTGCGTACATGCGTGGATTTATATATATTATATTCATAATTTTGTTATGTGCATTGTTTGATTTTGAGTGGTGGGTTTGCAAAGGATTATTTGATTGGTTTAGTTGTTTTTACGGTTGTTTTGTAAGTGCGTTTACGTGTAGTAGTTTGGGTACTGAACTGGTGTTGTGGGTTTTGTGTAGATAGTGGTGTACAGAACCTTTTTGTATGGGCGTATTGGCGTATGGTTTTATTGGTTACTAGTAGGTTTTGAAGCTAGGTTGTTTTGTGATTTGATTTTGTGTTTGCTTGTGGTTGGGTTTATTGTTAGGGTAGTTATTTAACTTTGTGATTTACGGTTTGTGGATATATAGATTTGAGCCTTTTACGTACGCTGCATGATTTACATTTGTTTAGGTTTTAAACTTGTTTGTTGTGTTAATGTTTTGGAAGTCTGTGCGTTATTGGTTATGCATTTAATGTTAATTAGTTGTTTAAGCAGGGGTTTGGCAGGTATGCGTTTTTAGCTTTTAACTCGGGAATTAGTTAGTTTTGTTTTATTTGGTATGTTTGTATTATATTGCTTGCGGAAGATATTATATGTTTGTGCAGGTTATAACTTCGGTAGTTGGGATGTTTTGACTTAGAATGAGGGCTTATGGTTTTATATTTGGGAATTAGTTTATGCAACTTGTTGGATTGGTTTTGCTAAGGTTTCGAGTTGCCTTGTTTCGTCTGCATGAGTAGGTTTTGTAGCTTGCATGAATTGTACAGTTTTGTTATATGTTGCTAATTCCTATTTTAATAATTGTGGCTGGTAGGTTTTTTTATTTCATAATGTGATGTTGTTTTTGTTGGTTGGCTTTGCATTGCCTGCTATTTGTGTAGTTGCAGATTGGTTTTGTAGACGTGTTGGTTTAGGTGTATTTCTTTGGCTATCTGTTTTGATGGTAGTTCTGTTGGGCGAGTTGTGTAGTTAGGTTCTGTGTTATTTTAGGGTATTGTTGGGTTTTGGGGTGGATTGGATTACTGAGTTTTTGTGTAAACTGCAGGATTTCTGGCGTCTGGAGGGTTGATATAATATAGTGAAACTGCAGGTTTTGTAGTTTGGATGGTTTGTAGTCTTAGGGTGGACATGAGCATAGTTGGGATGTATAGTTGTTTTACTGTTATTTTGATGTAGATTTGCATAATTTAGCTATTTCGATACTTTGTAACGGGGTTGTATTGTGTGTACCTGCAGGTTCCTGCGGAGTGGTGTTTGTTATGATGTATTTGGATATCGATTTACTTGGTTTTTGTGTTTGTATGTTTTAATAGAAAGGAGGAATTGGTTTTAAGGTTGTTAGAGGTTGTGATATTTAGGACTAAGGTGGGTTTTACGTAGTTGTGAGTTGGTATGAATGTTATGGGAGTTAGGCTTCGAAATTTTCTGAAGTTGCGATTCTGTGCACGGGTAGAGTGTTTGTGGGTACGCTTAGCGATTAGGGTTTTGTGGAGGTTGTTTGTGTTGTGGGTTTTGTGGTTCTATATTTGTTCTCTTGACAGATATTGTGTATTTATAGGTTTACGTAGATGTTTGGAGGTGCTGTTTGTTGGTTTTATGCAGGCTTAATAAACTTCTTTTAGAGTTTTACTTTTACGATGTGAGTTGTAGTATCTTAGGTTTAATTTGAAGGCGCTGGTATTTGATGTGTTGGGTTGTTAATAATTTGTTGGGTTTTAGATGGTTTTGTATTAGGGTATGGATCTTTGTTTTTGCTGCGAAGTTTGTTTTGGTTGTTTTGTTTTTGTGTGTTATTTTAGGTTTGGGGTGGGTACGTGTTTGGGTTGTTTTAGTTTATATAAAGCGATTGCGTATGTGGGGTATTGGCGATGGATTTGGCATAGATGTTACTTTTGAGTTTGGGTGTGGATAATTCTCTAATTGCGCGAATTTTGAGATTTGGGTTTGGTGATATAATGGTTGTTTTTATGTTGCAGCGTTTTGGTATTGTTGCTTTTATTAATTGTGTTGTTTTGCTGTTAGTGTTACCTGTATTGCTGGGCGGTTTAAGTTGTATAATTGGATATTGGTTTGGTAGTTCGAGTGTGAGTTGGTAATTTAATGATTTGTACAATGGGTTGTAGACTTGCTGTAGTGTTCATGTTTTTGCATCGTTGGGAGTTTGCTTCTTTATGATAAGCTTGTAGGTGTGTCGGATGCATCTTGTGTTTTCTATTCAGGCAGTTGTTGTGCCCCTAGTATTCCGAGTATGTTTTCGTTTCTTATGGGTTGTAGCTCGAATGTTGTGGGCTGTTATACTTGAGGTTATGGGGTTTATAAGTTTAGTTTTTGGTTGCTAGAGATGTGTAGCTAGCACCGGCCAGTAGATTGTTGATAGTGTTTATAGTTTGTACATTTCGTTATAAGATTTGTTGAGGTTAGGTTGGTTAGAGTGGTTGGAGGTTTGCTTGTTTTAAATTTGTGTTTAGATTGGTTTGCTGTATTTGTATTGTAATTTTGTTTGTTTCCTTGTTACAAGTTATTAGTGTTGATTTGTAGGATGCATGTTTTTAGTTTAGTTTAAGTTGTAAATTTTATCGTGTTATATTACGATATGGGTGTTGTGGTAGTTTGGTGGTAACGTCTGGCCAGGTTTGTATAGTGGCAGATTGTTGCGGTCTAAACAGTGAGTTTCGAAATGGTTTAATATGGGTAGGTTGCGGGCGGGTTTGTGTGGTTGTTGTATGGCGATGTTGATGTTGTGAGTTTGCTTTAAGTATGGGTGATTTTATTGTTTGGGTTTGTTATGTTTTATTTGGGCAATGTATGGAGGTGCACATCTCTAATTAGGTTTAGAAGTGCTTATATTTGTACTTAATGTTTTTGAGTGTGTACTTGTAATTTATTGTTTGAATTGATTGGTTTGTATACTATTATGAGTGATATAAGTTTCGATAATGTAATATTGATTGATTCTATTTTATGTTTTGTGTTATTACTTGTTTATTGGTTATGTGGATTTGCTGATTGTATTCATAGGTGTAAATGTTTTTGGTGGATTTGGATTTGGATTTGTAGGTTGCATGCTTGATGGTAGGACGCGATATTTAGTTTGAGGGAATACCTGTGTTTTTGGTTTTAAAGGTTATGCTAGAATTGGATCAGCTTTGGTTGTTTTACTTCGGACTTGGAGTTTTTACTTGGTACTTTTACTGTTTGCTGTTTTATTTATAGGTTTGTCAGAGTTTTGTGTTGTTGGATGTTGGTAGTTTTGATAGCTTTATTTTGTTTGATATGTTTGCTGGGTATTATTTTGCAGTTTATTTCTGATGTGCTTTGGTAGTGCGCACTTTTGGTGTGGGTTTGCAGGTTTGTACGTTACCTGGGGTAGTTATTTTGCGAGTTTTCGAGGTTAGTGTTTTTGGCTAGGGTGCGTTGCGAGCTGTTGTATCTTAAGGGTTTTGGTGTATATCAGCTAGTTTATATATTATAAGTTAGATAGCGCAAGGTTTTTATATCGTTTATACTTGGGTTGTTTTTGTGGTATTGGCTTTGTATTAAAAGAAGCATGTTGTAGAATTCTGGTTTATTGACAGAATAACTGTTAGTTTGGGTGGATTCTTTGTTTAGTGGTTTTAATTAGAATATGTTTTCAGTATTTATTATAGTTGTTTCGAATTCGGTATATAGTTGAATATAGTTGTTTGTGATTGCGGGATATGTGGGTTGTATTGTTATGCCTGTATCTATTGGTCGTAGAGGTGTTTTAGCTTTATAATTTGTTAGGTATGTAGTTTATGGTTTTGTTTGGGTTTGGGTAATGGGAGTGTGTGTTTCAGTACATAGAGTTTATACGGGTTGTTTATGGGTGGATGCACATAGATGTAGTAGATTTTTGTTAATATAGACATTGCGGGGGTGTTTGTATTGTATGCGAGTTGCTAGGATGGAGTATATACGCTGTTAGGATTTGTTATGCGTTTGGTTTTCGTAGTTTGTTAGTTTTAGGTACTTTACGAATGGGTTTATAAGTTGAAACGTTTTAGATCTGCCTTCTGGAGGCTTGTTGTTTGCTTTGCCTGGTGGTAAGTCTGTTTAGTTAATTTGTGTTTTGTTTTAAAAGTTTGGTTTGAATTTGTTGCCGTTCTTTAGATTGGTTTGGATTCGGTGTACTAACGTGTTGGTTTACTGTTTGTATTTAGGTTTTTGGAGATACTTGGTTGTACGTAATTTGTTAGACTTATTTTGTGTGGTTTGCTAACGCGGCTAATTTTTGTTTAGGATAATTGTAGTGTGTGCTTGTATCTTCTTTATATGTTTGATTATTTATGGTATTTGCAAGTTTGGAGATTTACGCATTTGATTAGCTTTGGTTTTGTTTACGTTAACTGTACTATTTATAGTTGTTCTAATTTGCAAGTATTAGTTAAGTATTATTTTAGAGTTTTAGTAATTGTGGGGTTTGTTTTAACTTTGGTTTGCGTGTACTTTGCATGTTAAAATGTTTGTGTTATGTTTGATTTGTGATGTTTCGGTGTGGGTTTTATTTGGTTTTATGTTTATATAGGTTTGGGTTTGCGTGTTTACTGTTGGCTTAGTTGCGTGGTTTGTACCTGGGTGTGTTGTCTCAAATTGTAGCTTTACATTCTTATTTCTGAAGCTTTTGTTGTGTTGGTTACAGTGTTAATTATAGATTTTTGGATTTGGTGTTCATAGTAGGAGTGGGTGTCAAGGTGGGGGTGTCAGAGGTTTGGTAATTTGTGTTTTGCGCGGATTTTGGGGGGTGCCTGCTGGGTTCCGGGTTTTAGATACTTGTGCAAACTGCCTGTTTTGGGTTTGCTGGAGGGTTGATATAATATAGGTTTCCGGGGTTTTAAAGGTTTTCGTGGTTTAGGCTTGGATTTGCTTGTAGCTGGGTTTTCGGTACTCCTGGTGTGTTTATTAGGACATTTGCGTTGTATAATAGAAAGGGTCTTGAGATTGGTTGGGTGGGATATTAAATATGTTGGTGACTTAGTTTGGCGGGATTTGAACCTGGAGTTATGCTTCTAGGTTTGGCATATAAGCGGCAGCACATATGATTGTACGTGTTTGGGTTGCTTATAGGTTCCAGTACATACAACGTTTTGCTTTTGACGTTTTGCATAATCTGGGCAAGTTTGTTGTAACCCTTTGGGTAGCGTGGGTTTGTGGTGTGAATACGGGTATTTGTGTTTGCTTTTGTGTTTTGGTTTCGGGGTCGGGTTAAATTGACTTTAGTGTAGAACAGGTTTGTAGTTTTGGTGGGTAGCATTTAGGTTTTTGTTTTTCCGCGATTGATGTTTCGGGTTTACCAGGGTAGGTTGTGATGTTATAGCTTGCATCCTACGTTTTATATTTGTGTGTTTTCCGGTAGATGCATAGTTATTATAATTTAATATTGATGGATTTGTGGATTTTTGTATGGATGTTTTTACTTTGAGGATACTTGACATGGACCATATGTTGTAGGTTATCTCCGTAGACTGTTAGAGTTGGGTTTTACGCATTTGCGATTTGCTTGTGTTTTTTT
>JASAOA010001460.1:0-15036 GCA_030849815.1 Vickermania spadyakhi | reverse complement strand
CGTATAAGCTGCGAGGTTAGGGGTTGATATAATATAGTACTGCGTACTGTGGTTGTTGTATATACTGGGTTTGCTTTGGACGCCGGTGGTAGATATTGGTTTTGGGTGTTTTTTTAGGGTGTGTATAGTATGATTTTGCGGTATTTTGGGCTTTATGGGTTTTTAGAGGTGGCTTGGGTTGGTATTTGATATTTGGGTTGTGGCCTTTTGGGTTGCTGGTTGGAACTGGAATTTGGGGGGGTTAGCCGTTTTGAGGGGTTTTCGGTCAGGTGTTGCGTACGGGCATGTTTGTCGTGTTTTGCGAACATTTGAATTGTAGGTTCTTAGAGTTAATGTTGGTTTGTAAGATTTGTTGTGTATAGGTTTAGATTGCTGGTGTTATACTGTATGGGTGTGGCAATTCTTGGAGAGGCCAAACATTCATGTTTACTAAGATTGTATTAAGTGTATATTTAGTTTTCCTGTTTGTGTTTTATTATATTTAAATTGATGGTGTTCTTGGGTTGGTGGTGGGGTTTAGTTTTGTTTGCAGATGATCGTTTTTGTTGTCTGGTTTTGACTAGAGTTTTGTTATTTTATATTTGTAGTACTTACTTTGATATTTGATGTAAGTTGTTTTGCTTTTGGAGTTGCATGTTCAGGTACTTTGGCTTTCTTATAATGTAGTGTTTGGGTTTGTGATTTAGGTTAAATTTATTTAGTATGTTGGTTTGTGCTATGAACTATATGTTGAATGGTCTGAGTTGATAAAGGGATCGTTTTTTTGCTGCGTGTTGTTTAGGTGATAACAGGTTGTGTATTTGGAGAACTAGGTTGTAGTGTTTGAGGTTATGTATTTGCGTAGTTACTCAAATTGCTGATGTTTTGTAGTTGCTGTATTTTGTTTGCATTATATAAATTTGTAATATTAATTGTTTCTATAACTGGTTTTTTTGTGGTTATTACTTGCTTATAGTGTAGTTTTACGTGTTATATTTTGTGGGTATAGTTTTATTTTGTGTGTGTATGTAGTTGTGATACTCGCTTGTTTGGTTTCTATTGTGTAAGAGTTTGTATTATTTTCAGAGGTGGTATTTATTTCCTACTTATGTATTGCGCTTTTGTATTTGTTTAGTTTTGTGTTTGATTTCGGGTTTGCTGGCGGGCTATTTTATGTTAATTTGAATTATGCTGGATTTTGTCAGTGAGGCTTGACTTTATAGTACTGTTTGGTAAACGTTTCTGTAAGTTTTAGTTTGTGGTGTTGTGTGAATTTTGGGTATGAGGGTTTGTACTTATTCTATGGTGGAGGATTTTGGCTATTTTACGTACTTGGGGTTGGGTTTTAGATTTGCTCCTAGGTGTGTGCTTTGTTTTACAAATGTTGTGGATTTACATGGTAGGTAGGTTTTAGATTTGGTAGGTTGGTGTTTAAGGTTACTGGTATTGATCGTTGCTTGCACTTATAAGTTATTAACGTCGTGATGGATGGTGCTGTAGGTTTTAGGAGTTTGTAATTTCTCTGCAATCTTACATATATTTGGTGCTTGTAGATCGTTGTTGTCCTGTGTGATTTGTAATATACGTTTTTAGTTGCGGACTGGTTTATGTTTGCTTATGGTGTTACCTTGTTGGAGTTTGTTTCCCCAGATTTTGGGTTTGGTTACGGCTTTGTGGAGTTGCAGCTTGCTGGGATGTAATAATGTCGTGTTAAGTTTTCCTTATGTTTGTTGGTTTTTGTCGTACTGAGATTCTTAGTTTTAGGTTTGCTTTTGTTGGGTAGTGGTGTTTATTTTTATAATGTTACTTTGGGGTGCAATGTTGGCCACTTGCAGGTGTTGTGATTTGCGATAGTTTTGCTTGTTGTTATGGTTGTTATAGTTGCTATATTGTGTTTTTGATTACATTGTTTTTGTTTGTGTTGGGTTGCGTGTTGCGAGTTGTTAAGGTTTGTTTTGGTGGTATTTGAATTGTTTAGGTTACTTATAGGTTTGCTGTGCTTGTTCTACCAAGTGTGTTTTAGTTGTATGCACTTGCGTGGGTGGATTCCTTAAAATACTTATAGTATTATGGGATGCACTTAGGTGTGATATTCGTTTTTGGTTTTCCGGGGTTGTAGACATTCTGTAAATGTCAGTTATTAGTTTATTTGTTTTTAGGTTGGTTTGTTAACTTGTGATATTAACAGACAAATAAGGTTTTATAGGTTCTTATAGGTTTGTAGTTTCCCGCTTTCCAGATTGGGTAGTTTTCACAGGGTATGTTGGCCGTTTATTTATAGTTAAGAGTGTTGTTTCGGTAAATGGTTTAGTTTGCGCTAGTTAAGTTTGAGATACAGCACTTGCATACTTGTGTTGGATTAGGTTTCTTTACTTTAAGTGCTGGGTGCCTTGGGTTCTGGGTTCTTATACAGTATTTTGTACGTGTTGTTATTACTATTGCAGGTACGCGCACACGGCCACTATAGTAGTTGGTGTTTTTGGTAGTGTTTGAATGTGTATGGCATGTCAGTTTGGTTGTTGTTATACTTTATACGTTTATTTTGTTTTGGGTGTGCACTGCGTATGTTACATGGATTGAATGCTGGTTTGCTGTATAGGTTACTTAAGGGGTTTGGATATCTGTAGATTACTGGGGAGTTTGTGTTTTTTCGTTTTGGGTTTGTTATGTTAGCTTTAGTGTTGGACTATATTTTATATTGTTTTGGGTGGGAACACCTGTAGTTTATTGGTTTATTTGCTTTACATGGGTGTTGTTTACTCGGTGGTTTCTTTATTTATAGTTTGAAGTATAGCCAGATATTGTACTGTTGTTGTTTTGTGTTTGTGTACTGTTATGTTTTACGGTTGGGGTAGGTTTTTAAGCTTTCTGGATATGATGGTTGGTTATATGTTTGTGTTGCCGTTAATGTTTTACAGATTTATACGTTTTATTTGCTACGATTTTGGAGAGATTGTCTTCAGAGTTTAACTTGGGGTATAATTGGGCGTATCATTGCGATTTACTTGTGCTTCTTATGTACTTTGCTTACGCGGGTCTTTTACACAAGTTGTTCTTTATGATTAGGATTTGTTATAAACGTGTGGAGAGTTGGTTGTTTAATGTGTTGTACATAGTTTGTTGTTGCCGATTTGACTTGTTTGTTTGTTGCTGTTTAATTTGTGTTTGTGTTAGTTTTGTTTGCGCAATTGACATGGTTTTTGTTTACGATATTGTTTAATAGTGGTTCAAGTGCTATGCTTCAGTTAGGCTTCGGTGTTTTATTGCTTAAGACTGTTACTTTTGGGGGCGTTGCGTGGATTTCGCATGCTTGTTTATGGTGTAGTATGGTAAGTGGTTTTGTAGATTGATTTGCGTTTAGGGTTGTAGTTTATGATGTACGTTGGTATATTCAAAGATGTTTTTTGTGTTTGTGTTACATTAGTTGATATTTTGTTTGTGTTTTCTTTTAGGTTTTGGGTATTAGATTTACTCTGTTTGGGTTTTGAATTTTGTTACTATACTTTGATTTTTGGGTGTGTAGTTGTATGTTTATTGTTTGTGCTTGTATGCTGCTTTATTTTTGCTGTTTTGGTACAATTTGCGACCTTTGGGTTTTGGTTTACGTATTTATTTGATTCAGGGTTTAGATTTTCTGAGTTTTGGGATTTTCCTGGGTTTTGTGTTTTCCTGGGGTTCGGCGTTTTCCTGGGGTTCGGCGTTTCCGGTGCGTTTTGGGTTTTACTTGAGTTTTGGGATTATGGTTTTGGGATTTCTGGGGTTTCGACTTCTCGGCTTGCAATTGTGCTTGAACTGCGAGTTTAGCTCTGTCTGGAGGGTTGATATAATATAGGTCAGGACATGCTGGTTACTAGGTATGTAGGGTGTTATATAGGTAGTTGTTAGGTTGCATGTTGCCGGGTAATGTGTATATTATAATGAGTTTGTTTTTGGGGTGGTGTATCTTAGGTTTACGGGGTTTTTGATTAGGAGTGCGGGGTTTTCCTTGTTGTACTTATAAGGTGGTTGTATTACCCTGGCATATGGTTTGGGTTCTTATTTACAGTTAAGATTCCGGTATTTTAGGGTTACAGTGTTTAGTTGTAGATAGCCTTGTGTTTTGAGGTTTGCGTGTTTGCTTGTGGGTGGTTTGTGTGTAGGTAGATTTGCCGTTTAGTTTTGTGGGAAGTTGTTTAGGATGGTTGGGTAGTTTGATTTTATACTTTACGGAGACAAGGTTGGGCATGTATGGATTAGGTTTACTTGTAAGTGTGGATTTTGCACAGTTTGTGTTCGCTTCTGGGGTTTGTTTTGGATTTTGCTGTGCTGTAGGTTTGTAGTATTAAAGTACACTCAAGTTTTATGGTTAATTGTTGGGTTGTTTCGATATGGTGATTTTACTGTATGGGTGACATAAGGTTATGTGTAACTTGGTTTTAAAGATTCATTTTTAACTTTAGGTTTTCGATACCATGTTTAATGTTTCATATTGTTTTATATTGGTTTGCCGTGTTCTTGAATGTTTGTAAGAGTTGATTGTTCTTAACTTTTTGTATTTCCACGATTTGCTACTTTTTGGGTTCCGGTAGGGGTGGGTTATTTGTATTTTTGTTTATATTGTAGTTGTAGGGATGTTGTGGATTGCGTAATAGCTCATAGTTTTATGGTTGTAGGTTGTCATCGCGCATTATGATTTGCAGTTGTGGTCTGGATGCTCGTGTACAGTGAAGTTGTGTTTAAATTTTATTTATTACGTAGGGGGATGTTTGCTATAGATGTTTGATAAATGTAGTTTTCCATGTATGCTTGTATACTTGCTGGATGGTTTAGTTTTGAGGGTTTGGGTTTGTGTAGATACTTATGTTTTGGATTTTAAGTTTGGTTGTGGGTTTGGTATGTAGGTTTAGTAGGAATGATTTGTTGTGTTGACTTAGATAAATATTTGTAGGTTGTATGCGAGTTGTTAATGTGTGTCGAATATGTTGCTTGTTATAGTTGTGGTTCTTAATACTTGTTCGTGGGTTGGGTTTTTAATTGTTTACTTATTGTTTGGTTGTGGTTTGTAGATAATAGTGCGGACTTGTTTTGTAACTTGTGTTGTGAGGTTTATTTGCAGACCGCTGTGTTTGCTTGGTTTTGTATGTTGGCTGGTGGTTTTTGTTGTTTGTGTAATTGTTGGGCTTGTGTGTTGTATTCTGATTGTTGTTTGAAGTTGGATTTGCGCTGTACTTTATGGATTGTGCATGGGGTGTTTGTCGTATATTAGCTTGTTAGGCGTTTTGTTTTGGCGTGATTTGCGTACTTTGTTAGTGTTTAGATTGTTGCATGTTGGTTGATGTTTGGTTGGATTTAATGATGTGCTTTTTGATGTTTTGTATAGGGGTGTTGTATATTCGCTTGTTGGATATATGTGCTTTGTGAGTCTGCGTTATTGTGGTTTGTTTATGGGTTGGTGTTTGTTATTGTTTATTTTCTTTTATATTAGTGTTTAGGTTTTCGGTTATAAAGGTATAGTATTTATGATGTTTGATTGTTTAGAGTTTTGTTATTGGGCATTCATGATTTATTGTTTTAGGTTTGACTTTTTAGTTGCTACTTTACGAGTTTTACGTGCGAGAGTTTTGTGTGTTTATTACAGTTGTTTGTTTCTTTGATTGTGTTTACGTTGTTTGGAGTATTAAATGCTCCAGGGATTTCGGTTTGGTTTTAGAATTTAAGTGTGGTTGTTGATAGTGGTGTTTTTCTGAGTGGTTTACATGTTGTTTGGGTTTTGAATTTGTGAAATTTGGTGTCGCTGGTGATCTTTCGTAAGAGACTAATGCATGAAGATTATGGTTTGTTTAGTATATAAGTTACTTGCGTTTTTTGAGGTTTCACTTTGTGTTGTTTGTAGGTAGTTTGCTATGGCTTGTTGGTTGATTTAAGTGTAGCTATGCGAGTTGTTGTTTGTAATTGAATATTTATAGTTGATGTTAGGGGTTTGCTTTTAGGGTTTTGGGTTTACCGTGTATATTTGATTGATGTTTTGTGGGCTTGATACGTGTTGGGTTTATATAGAAGTTGGGTAGTGTGTTAGTTGTTTGTTTTTGGATTTTGTTGGTTTGTTTCGTTGTGTAGGCTTAGTTGTGCCTGGGTTGATTAAGGATCTTTGTGGGTTCGGGGTGTGTTCGTGGTTTACAGATAGTAAGGCCTAGTGTGTGGTGGGCTTGAGGTGGGGTTTGATGTTTGGTTTCGTTACGTATTAATGTAGGTTTAGCTTGCACTCTAGGTTTGGATTAGATAGTTAGTTTTAACCTGTAGGTTTAGAGTTAGGTGTTTTCGATGGTTTTACAGATGTGTATTTGATTCTACTAGAATGTAGGTTTTTAATATTGGTTTTGTTATTAGTATTTTGTTTTTGGGGTTTTGTGTACTTGCAATTTTATAAGCTATTTATGTATTATGTTTAATTCGTGTACGTTGTATTTTATTTTAAATGGCTGCATGTTTGGCGATATAGTGCTTGTATACTTGCTGTTAAGTTATTTATGTGATTAATTGTTATTTGTAATATTTCGATTCTATTTTTTTGTTTGGGTACTATTACTTGCTGATGATATAGTTAAAGTTGTGTTAGATTAGGGTTTGTGTTTTACGTTGGTGTGGGTACAGATGTGTTACTTCTTAGGTTTGGATTGCATTTGTTTAGTTTGCTACACGATGATTGCTCGTATTTGTATTGGCTGTAAATTTTGTATTACATTTATTTTGCTTATGTAGGTTTAATGTGTACGTTGCTGTTAAATATGGTTATGTGTCTAGAGTTGTGTATTGGTTACCGTGTTTATTGTATTGTTGTAGTAGGTGAATCTATTAACTGTACAGGGTCTTAATTGTTTATGTATAGTTTATTTATGGTGGTTTTGGGTTGGTTCTTTATAGAGTTATTTTAATGTAATATTATTAGTTGTCGCATACATTTGGCGTTTTATTATTACTTTGATTCCTATATGTTATGTGGGTTTATTTTGCGATTTTGTTTTGGACGTGTTGTGGGGTGTATTGTTTGCCGTGTTTTGTTGCTTACAATCTTTGCTAATTAGATTCTGTTGTTATTGCTGGATGGTTTCGTTTTATGTTTGGCTCATGAGAGGTTTTGTTTCAGGATGTTTAGTATTGGTGTTTTGTGTTTTATAATATTCGGTATTTTGTTTAAGTTTGCGTTTACTTCTGCAGGACGTGCTTTGCTTGTGTAAGTTTACTTCCTTAGGTTCGCTGGGTTTCGTTGGCTTAATTGTGTTATTTTGGTGCTTACTTTTGTTTTGTGCGTGCACGATATGTTAGTTTTAGATTTTAGGTATGAGTGTGCGTATATTAGGGTAGTTTTCAAATGTATGTGGGGTTTGGAGTAAGTTTGGCTTTCGTTGATTGTTTTGGTTTTGCAGGATGTACCCCCACTGTTGTACTGGATTTGCAGGTTTTAGGGTCGGACGGGTGCTTTCGTTTTACATAGGCATTTGGTTGAACTGCGGTTTTTGTGGACTGTTTAGGGTTGATATAATATACCAGGTAGGGTGTTTGGGTCTTTATAGTTGCAGGTTGGGAGAAAGTAGCTTTGCAGGGTATCACTTATCTGGTATACTGGTTTTGTAGCGTGAAATTGCAGTATTTTTCGGTTTATATAGGTGTTTTTTGTTGGGAAACTGCGGTTTTTGTGGGGTGTGGAGGATTGATATAATATACCAAGTAGTGTGTTTAGCTTTGTAACTGACGGAGGTTAGTGTAGGTTGGGGTGTTGAAATTACTTTGATATTATGGAAGTTTGATGTATTTAGGTATTGAGTATTTTGTATTTGCTGGGTTTTGCAGGTTGTTGAGCTTGTGATTTTGGTCTGGGGTAGGATTTGTATACTTGGGCGTTCAGATTTGGGGTTACATGAAGTTGATTATGGTGTGTTTTATTTGCCACGAAGGATTAGTGTATGGGATACTTGCTTGGAGGTTTTGATTTAGATATGGTTACTTTAGGGTTGTGATATGTACATGTTGTTTTTAGGTGGACAGATTTGATCTTCTAACTAATTATGTATACTTTAAATTATGAGATTTGATTTTGTGGTGCAATGATGTGTTGGTGCAGATGTTTATGGGCAAGTGTTTAGGTTTGTGCTGGCCTCAGCAAAGGTGGGGTACACAGTAGTTTATACTTGTGCATGTAGTTTTGTTTAGGGTTTACCGTAAGTTTTAATTTGATATACATAGATTTGTAATAGTATGGAGTTATTTGAGCGTGAAGTATTATTACTTTTAGTTTATATACATTAGTTTACAGTTGGTTGGTTTTGGTTGTGTATTTGTTTGGTTTTGCTGCGAACGTGTTATTTTGTTTTATATGGGTTGTTGGGAGTTTGGTTTGTAGGTGTGTTGTGGCGGTTACTAGTTTTTAAGTTGGTGTGGTATATTCGTGATAATTTCGTTTGGTGTTTAGCTTTGCCAGACTTAAATTGTTTATTTATGGATACTGTAGGTTTTGACTTAGAGTTTTAGTTTGCTTACGTTTGTTGAATAGGTTTACTGGTTATTTACAGTTTTTGAGTATGCGTGTACTTGCTACTTTGTTTGGTTTATACTGGTTGGTTGGTTTCCGTTGGGTGGTTTAACGAGTGTATGATGGGTTGGACGGGAAGTTGTACTTGCTTGCAAGGGTTGTGGTGGACTTAGTTGTGAATACTTTGTGGGATCCGACAACCTGTGTAGTTTGATAGGTTGGTGATGATACACTTCTTTGTTTGTGATTGGTTTGTTGTAATGCACGATAAGGTAGTTGTTATTTTGTTTTGTTTTGGTGTTAAAGGCGCGTAGGGGTCATCATGTGTTTTTGAGGATTTGTTTGTTTTCGATATCGGTTGTGTGTTTTTTATCTGGGGTATATTGGTAATCTTTGTAATTTTATACTTTACTATAAATTGGGGTTGGGGTGTTATTGCGTATTTAATGGAGTTTATTAAGTTTACTTTAATTTTGAGTTTCTACGTTGAAGAAAGTTTGGATTGGCTATAGGTTTGGTGTATACATTTTGTTGTTTCTGTTGTTGAGATGTTATACATTGATGTGCTGTGTATATAATGGTTGTAGGTTTAGGTTATTAGGTTTGTGGTGCACTTACGTTGGAATTGGTTTCCGGAGTTTACTTTGGTTTATTGTGTTGCGTTGGATACTTAGTCCGAGTTGCTTGGTTGCCGCATGTAGTAGTGCTGTCGAGTGAATTTTGTAGTCTTGTATGTGTAAGGTTCTTATTTGTGTTAGATTGGGGATTGATAGCATGTATTGTAGTTGTGAGTGTGTATTTTAAAATTGGGTAGTTCGGTGATAGTTGTTGGTGGATTTATGGATTTATGGAGGTTACGTAGGTTTGCAATTATTTAGTGTGGGAGGATGTTTGGCGTTGTTGGGGTGGGAATGTAGTTACCATTTGCATGTGTTGATAGTTTGCTGTTTTGGATTCTGATTTTGCGGGTATTTTGTGGTGATACGTTGCCAATAATTACTTTAATTTGTATGTTGTTGTGGGTATTTTGATGTGAGTGTAGTTCTGCAAGTTGATTTACTTTTGCTGACGTTGTAAGTTGTATGTTTAGTAGTTGCGGGGTGCGATTTGTTCGTATATTGTGTTTGTATGTTACCTTTACAAATGATTTCGTTGTGGATTAGGTTTAAGTATTTGTTCTTTCATTTTATTGTGACTTTGAATTGTGCATATTTCCTACGTTTCGCTTATCTTGGATTTGGTATAATTGCTGCGTGGAGTTGCTTCAGTTTAGTGCTGTATAGGTAGGGTTGTAGGTATTAGTTTTCTTTGTTGTTTTGGATTTGCATATGGTGTAGATTTGCTGGTTTTTGAGTTTTGATTTAGACTGTTATAGTTAGGTTTGCTATAGGTTGGTAGGGTTGCTTCTTGGTTTTACTTTGCTAAATGTTTTATTTATGTGTATCGTATTAGTTGTTTTGTGGGTGAGGTCTACACTTTTGCTTTGCTTTTTGTTTAAGTGCTACCTGTATATTGTAGTTAGGTTTCCATTTGTGGGGTTTGTGATTTTGCTTTAATTTGTGAGGCTTGAGTTTTAGTTTTAGTTCGTGGTTGTGTATGGGTTTGGTGTTGGTTTGGGATTTGTTGTTTTGTAGTGTGTTTAATATTTGTGTTTTGTTTGTGTATAGTGCAGGTTACACAAATTTCGGCTTACATGGCGTTGGGGTTGTAGCTTTTAGAGTTAGTTAAGTTTACTTGTTTTACGATTGCTTGAAGTTTGAATTTGGAGGGTTGGGAGGGTATATGCAACCATAATTGTTTTGCTTCTAGTGATTGTATTTGTACGCTGACGACTGTGATTATTACTAGGCCCCAGGGACAATCTGTTATGTTTGTTGCAGGGATAGTATTGATATTTGATGTATGTAGTGTTTAGTGTGGTGGGGTTTTAGTTGTTAGGAGGTTTCTTATATGTGGCTTATATGTGTAATTGTGTTGTTGGAGGTTTATGGTTGTAGGACATGAGTGTAAGTGTGTGTTTTTCTTAGGTTTTGGGATTTTTGTTATTTGTTAGGTTGTTACGAGTTTGCTTGTTTACCTATATATGAGTTGGGTTTTATAGTGTACTTGCTGTACATGGGTACAGTTGTTTGTAATCGGAATTTTTTATTTGCTTTATGTAGTTGTAGAGTTTCCTTTATTTGAGACGTGGGTGGGTTTTTGTGGAGGCATTGCACTGCTTAGTTTGCTTTCTTTAATGATTTCGGACGTTTTTAGATTTATATCGTTGTGGGTATAGGTTTGTTTCGTTTTGCGGGTTTAGTATTCTTTGTTTTAACTTACTTTTGAATGTTTCATGATATATAGGTTGCGTTGCATTTGATAGATACGTTATACTTGCTTTAATGATTGTGGGTTTGTGCTTTGGTTTTGATTATGGTTTGAAGTATATTAGTTTATTTTGTTTTTTAACTTTTAGTGTTTTGTTGTAGGATGTGGGGTGGTCATTTTATGTACTCTTGCAGGGAAACTCTGGGCAGTGGCTTTCGGATTGTTTAGGGGTTGTTGTAGCATAAGTTTTGTGGTTGTTATTTGATTGTGGGGTGTGGGTTTGCATGGTGTGCTGTTGGGTTTGATTGTTGGGGTTTGTTATGGTTAAACATTTGTTAGCATATTGATACTTTAAAGTGGATTTGCAGGCTTTGTGTTTAGGGGATTGTTGTAGGATGTAGCATTGGTTTTTGGTTTACTTTACATTTTGCGTTTTGTTTGACAGTGACAGGTTTTACATGTTGCTTGTTTATTGGCTTTACAAGGGCAGGAGGTTCTATTTATTTGTGTGAACTACGGATTTCCTGCGGCTTGTAGGGTTGATATAATATAGCTACCTTCCGGGATATGGTTATTTATGGAACTTTGTTTTTAGGCTTTATAGTCGTGGTTTGCTGCTTACGCATGGGTTTGGTTGGCCTAGAGGTAAACTGGTGTAGCGTGTATTTTGCATGGTTTGCAGTATGTGCTTCAGTGATTTCCGGAGGTTTGGGTCGTTATAGTTTACTTTCGAGAGGTTGGTTGGTGGTTGGTTTTGTTGCATGCAGGGTGTACTTGCATATGTTATACTTGTGGAGTTGATATGATTTGATACGTGATATGGATGTTTGTTTTTGAGTTTTTGTTTCGGTTATTTTATTTATTGTGGGGGTTTTTATTTTGTATTTTTGTTGGAGGTACGGACTTCTTATGGTTTGGGTATTTTGCATGTGCAGGTTTACTTATAATAAGTTTTAATAGAGGATGTTGTGGGATGTTGGTGTTCCTGATATGTTGCTAGCCTAGAGTTAGTAGGAATGGGACATGTGGTTTAATTTTGTAGTGAGGCTTGCATAAACCTTTATATTAAAGTTGTTAGTAGTTGGTGTAGTTGTTTGTGTATACATGGTGGATTTTGTAGATACTTGGGTTTTGTTTTAGTTGGTTTGTAGGATCCCAAACTTACCATTTAAGTACTTTAGTGGTTTGCTTGGAGGTTTTATACGGTAAGAGGTTGTTTTGGTTTGTATATTGTGTTTGAGACCTGTGGGTTTAGAGGATGTAACGTAACGCATTGAGCTGTTGTTTAGTTGTGTGATTTTTGTTGGGATTGTTATGTAGGAGGTTGGGTTTCGTGGTATATTGCTAGGATTGTTGTTTTTCGGGTATTTGAGGTTTTGTATTAGTTTAACCTGTTGTGTTATATTGTGGTAAGTTAGTTTCGGTATTTTGTGTTGCTTGGGTTTTGTATATTTTGTTTGTCGGAATTTCCCTCCTTTTGTTTTGGATAGGTGTTGACGTAGACTGGTTTTGGTGAATTTGGGATGTGATTGATGCCGTGTAGTTGGAGTTGTTTTATTGTTATTTTAGCTTGTGGGATGCTAGGTACGTGAGTTTTTCGCATAGTGTTATATGGTTTGCTTGATGTGTAAGGTTTGTTACTTGTAATAGAAGTATTTTGGTTTTTACGGTTTGGGTTGGTTGGTTTGGGGTTGCGGGCAAGATGTGTTTTTGCTTGCTTGTTGGAAAGATTGCTTACAGGTGTTTTGTGATTGTTTGTATGTGCGGTTGGTGGTATGGTTTATAGTTTGTTTGAGGTTGTGCAGATTTGCTTTAAAATTTGGGCTGTTTCGAGGTGTTACATTGACTGGAATTGTTGGTTTAGAGCCTGTGTGACTTTGCTTGCTACATAATAGGGACTTTTCATTTAAGGTGTTTATTTTACTTGTTAGTTTTTGTATTGTGTGTATAGTTTTATAGTTAATTTAGATAATGGTTTGATTTTGTTACTTTAGATTTGATGTTCACGATGTAGTTGATTGCTTTATAAATATGTAATAATGTTATTGTATGGTGTTGTTGAGCTATTACTTGTGATTTAAAGGAGTTATGTATGTGTAGGTTTAGTATAGGTTTCCTGTGGGTTTAGGTTACAGATGTTTACTGTAGTTGTACTTGATACGTATGTTAGGTGTGTTGGTTTAGCTGTGGTGTTTATATATTATGCTTGCTTTTTATTTTGTATTCCTTAGTTTTTAGGTTATTTATATAATTGTTTGTGTGGTTGTTTACGCCTGCAAATGGTTAATTAGTTGTTTTTCGTGTTAGGGTTTACAAGGTTTTAGGTATTAACTTAGTTGTGGGGTAGATTGTAGTTTTGGTTTGCGTGGTAGTTGTTTGGTGTATTGTTTCCTTTTGCAGTTGTTAACTTGGAGTTTACTTAGGTCGTGGGGAGTTGTTTCTGTTGGCTTATGTAGAGTTGTTGTATTGTTGAGCTTTCTGTTAGTTCAGGTTTGCGGCATTGATTTAAGTGTGGATAGTTAGTTTTTAATTTTAGATTCCCGGAGTGGTGTGTGTTTGGTATACATGTACCACATTTTATTTGTATATGTTGGATGCTCTATTTTGGTTTGTAATAGCGAAGTTGTAGCATATCATTTTATTACTTTCTAGACTAGTACCGTTAAATTATCGGGTTTCTTTGTTTTGAGTTGTTTTATTGTGGATGCTGGATTGATAGTATTGGTAATATTTGTACTTGGCTGTTGGGTTTAGGTTATGTTGCATGCTTGTTAGGATTGTTTTTCGCAGGATTGTAGTTGCTTTGATTGTGTTGGGTTGGATTCAATATGTGCATACACTATAAGTTATGTTTTGGGTTTAAACGTGATTTTATTTGTAGGGTGCTTAGGTTGAAAGCGTTTGTTTCTCTTTTGTTCGGACTGCATGTATTGTTGGTTGTAGTTGGTTGTTTTTGGTAAATTTTAGTTCCTGGAGTTTGTTGTTTCCGACAGATAGTATGTTTTTGTTTGCATGTTTCCTAGGGTTTTATGGTTTATAATTATGCGACTTAATGATTGCTTGTTTAAATGTTTAAGTGTGTAGTGGGCGAATTTTCTTAGCTTACTTTTATTCTATAGGTTTCGAATTGATTTTGGTGTGGCAGTTTTGCTTATTTAGAGGTTTTCGGTTGGGAGGATTGTTGTTATGTTGAAGTTTGGCTATCGCGTAATTTAATGTATTGTTTATTTACAGTGAGTTTGTACTTTAGGAGTTTACTTTATATTGCATAGATGGGTGATTATAGTTGTAGTATGTTCGTTAAATAATTTATTTGCTGATAGTGGGGTTGTTTTATTTGGGTATGTGTTGTTTTTATTTGTTTACGGTATGCTAGATTTGATGTGTGGCATTTAGTTTTGGGGACTTTGTATTTGTATTTAAGATTTTCGTTTTAGTTTTAACTGGTTATTTGGTTTTTGTAGGTGGTTTTAGGATATTGGTTGTGTAGGTTTGTTGTGGAAGTTACTTTCCAGGTTCGCGGTTTTTTATGTTGTTTATGTAGTTTACCTTTTACCTTTTAGGCTAGAGGTTTATGTTTGTTATGTTTCGCTTGTTGAGGTGTTGTTTTGATTGTGAATTTTCTAATGGTTTGTTTGTGGTTTGTTATGAATTGTATTTGTTTTTAAGGAGGGTGTGTTTCCATAGGTTTCACTTACTAGCGATAAGTTTGTTTTTCTGTTTTTGGGATTTAATGATTTTGGTTTGTAGGTTTGTCAGTTGATTTACTATGCACTTTTGCATAGTTTAACTGTTGTTTAACATGTTCTTTGGATGTACTGTTTGGGTTTGTTGTAGCTTCTTTGGTTTTGGGTTTAGATGTATTGGTTTGTGGGTAAAGGTTTTAGTTTCGTTGTGTGTTTATGTAGTTGTTTGATGTTTATTATATGTTGCGTGATACACTTTTAGGTTTTGTTGGGTTTTGGGTGGGTTTGGGTTGCGACGGTTTGCGATTTTTGAGGGTTTTGTAGTTTGGGTTGTTTTCGATTTGTGGCTTTACTGATGATTTTAAATTAAGGCAGTCTCAGGAGGCATCCTTTTGTGCACTTAAACCAAGGGTTTAGGGTTGTATTATGCTTGTGAACTGCGTATAAGCTGCGAGGTTAGGGGTTGATATAATATAGTACTGCGTACTGTGGTTGTTGTATATACTGGGTTTGCTTTGGACGCCGGTGGTAGATATTGGTTTTGGGTGTTTTTTT
>JASAOA010001459.1:0-15033 GCA_030849815.1 Vickermania spadyakhi | reverse complement strand
TTATTACATTATTAGTTGTATTGTGATTATAGAGATTGTATAGGTTAGTAATTTGTGGTTTGTAAATATGTTATACTTGCTGCTAGGTTTGTTTATTATGTTTTAGATTGGAAGGTTTTTAATATGATAGTTGTGTAAGTAGAGGGAGTTGATTTAGACTTGTAGGTTTGTGTGAATTGTTGTATGGAGTCATTAGTTTACTCTCTGATTAAATTTTAAGGGATGTTGAATCCCAACATAAGTATACTTACGATGTTTTTGTTGTATTTGTTTTTTGGTATTTTGCTGATTGGTGTCATGGTTATATGTGTTGTTTAGATTACTGAATTGTAGTTGCATTGCACGATTTATTACTTATTGTATATTGTTTAGGTTGTTTCCGGGTTGCCGCATATTGAGAGGTGTTTATTGTACTTTCTTTTACTTGTGGTAGATTAGGAGTGTTACATTTACTGTTTGTGGTTTTGCGTAGTTTACACATTTACTTTTGAGTTACGAATAAATTGTAGGGTTGGGTGTGCTTGCGTTTTGGATTTTATAGTTAGGTTCTGCGTTTTTGGAATTTTATATTTATACTGAGTTTACCATTTGGTGTGTGGTTTTATGCGGGTGTTGAATGTTTTCTGTAAGTTTCAATTGTTTTAGACTTTTCGTGGGTTGCATTTGGGGTAGCTGTTTGAGTTTGTAGGGGTTGGTACTTTATTTGCTGGAGTTTGTGTTAGACAGGGTTGGGCTGTTACGGATTAGGGGAGTACTCCTTATATTTGTATTAGGTTATATGTTCTTTACTATGGGATTTAAGTTTATGTTGTTTTATTTTCTGTGCGGAATGTTGTTGTGCTGGGACGTTAATGTTGTTTTTGAGGTTTTAGTTGTAAGATCTTTCCTTGTAGGTTTTCGGAGTTGATTATTTATATTTATATATAGTGCATAGTTGTGGGGCGTTGTGAACTTGGTGTTTCTCGTATTTGGTTGGATTCACAGTTAAGGATGTAATTGCTCATGGATTTAGCTTAATTCTCGGATGGGTGGGTCTTGTAGGTTTGTGTTGTTTACTTATTATGCTGGTAGAATTTAGATTATTCCTTTACGCTACGAGTATAGTGTTTTACTGTTGTGCGTGAATACTTGTAGTTTTATGATACATTGTAATATTGAATTCATATTTATGGTGATGCATTATTATTACTTGCTATGATATATAAATGTGATTGTTAGAGGTTTGCAGCTACGGTTATTTGGTTTTGGATTTGGGTTTGTTTTTATGTTTCATGGTTGGTTTTGTGTTAGAGGATTTTTCATGGAGTTAGAATTTGGGTTGTTTGCTACCTATTGTTTTAGATTTATTTGCTGGTGTTTATTTTACATTTGTGTGTTTAAAGTGACTCGTGTTTTTGTTGGCCTATTTGTGTTAAGTTTTGGTGTATGAATTGTTATTACTTTACTAAGTTACGTAGATGTGTGGGTTGCTGGTTGACTTCTAGGGTTTTGATATTGCGTTTTAGGTTGGGCTGGGTTTGTTGCGATTTCTTTGTTTGTTGTTTTAACTTTACGGTGTGTTTGCGATATTCGGTAAGGTTGGTTGTGGGTTTATTTGGTTTGTGTATGATATCGGCGGTTTTGCTTGCGAAGTTGTTTAGTAAAATTGGTTGCTATACCTTTGCTTTTGCAGCTTTGGGTTTGCATTCTGTTACTTGCTGTTTGCCATGTTATGCTTATAGGTTTTGGTGTAATATTGCAATTATTTTGGTTTACGGTTTTAATGTTTTGGGCCCTTATGGAGTTGCTGGGGTGCAGGTTTTGTGTGATCAATTGCGATTATATTCAAATATTAATACTTTTGGGTTTGATTGTTTCGTTTATGTTTTTGGTTGCTTTACGAGGTTTGTTTTGATTGTTAGATTGTTACATATGGTGGTATGTTGGGTTATATGCTGTTATTGCCACGAGATTGGTTAGCTACGTTGTATATTTGCTAATTGTAGTAGGTTTGTTTTGTTGGGGATTGGTTGCTTGGTACTTGTTAGTGGTTTCTGCTTACGGTTTTTACTTTGTTATGGGAATGGGTTTGGGTACATTTGTGCTTTACACAAGAAAACTGCAGGTTTCTGTTGCTGTTAAGGGTTGATATAATATAAGTGCTTCCTGGTAGAGGTTTTGGAGTTTGGTAGTTTTCTTTCGATTTTGGTGTTTTTTTCGTGGGTTTGCATTAAGGTTGGGCCTTGGTAAGCTGCTAGTTTGGGTGTTTTTGGGGGTCTGGAGGTTTGGATATCTGGAGTTTTGTTTATGTTTTGGATATCGGTTAGGTTGGGTTTAGATTGCAGGTTGGTTGTTAAGTAGGTTTACTTGTGAAGTTTAGGGATGGGTTGTAGGGTTTTGCGGGTTTATTAGGTGTGTAGCATTTGGGTTTTAATAGATTGTTTAATTCCGTACTTTTGTGAATTACTTACCGTATTTTGATTTGTGTACAGGTTTTGTGTAAGGTCATTTACGGATAGGTTTGCTGCTTAGTGTTGTTCAACAGTAGTGTGGTGGTATATTTACAGGAGATTAAATTATTTTGGGTTGGCGCAGGGTTAGTTGTTCTATTAATTTATTGCTGGATGTTACGGATTTGCCGCTCTGGATGTTTCAAGTATTTGTTTAAACGTTTTACGGGGTTTGACTCTAACTTATACTTGTTTGTGTAATGTAATTTGTGTTTGCGTACAGGTTTAGTGTTTGGTTTGGTTTATTGTAAGCTTGCATTAAGTTTAGACTTTGTTTTGATTTAGAGTTTGTAGGTTTTGTATGTTTGTGGGATTTTGGTTTGAAGGTTTGCATTTTGAATTTATATATCGGGTAGGTTTCAACGGTTTAACGTTTTGTAGATTGTTTATTGGATTGCATTTGGGTTGTGTTGGATTTAAGTAATCATTTTATAGTGGGGTTTTGGGAGCCTGTGTTTTAGTTAATATTTAGGTTAGTGGTTAAGGATTGTTGCAAGGATTTCGAGTTCATTGTTTACGACTGCCTGTAATTAGTTGGTGGTGGTTGTTGATTGAATTCTGGTGTGGTTGATTTTGAGATTGTTTGTTTTGAGTTTTGGGTTGGCTAAGAACTTATTAAAGATAATGTTGTAATTATTTGTTGCGCATAGGATTTTCGATTACTAGGTTATGTTGTTTCGAAACTTTGCTTTTGTTTTGGGTTGGTATATTTGGACACGATGTAGGTTGCTGAGTTGCCATGTTGGTTTCTAATTATTAGATTACGTATAGTTATGTATTTACTTATGTTTTATTTGTTTGTGATAGTGGTTTGGGTTGGGTTTTGATGGCGGTAGTTGGTTGGTATAGTTGGTTTATTTCTAATTATTGTTATAGCGGGTTTACAGCAGTCGCTGCTACGTTGGTTGTTGGTTGCGGGATTGGTGTATATTGACTGGCTGGAACGCGGTTGTTTGTATTAGTTAGTGGAGGTTATTTTCCATCTTTTTGCGGTATTTTAGTTAGTATTAAGGTTTTGGTGAGATGCACATGTTGGGGTTTTTATTTTATTGCGTGGATTCCATTAGTGCTTGCAAGCTGATTTGTACGAGTTGTTCATAATGTTACTTTTAGAACTTTCTTACGTAGGTTTTGGTAATGTATTGTTTAACTTGGTATGTGTATAGTTCGAAAGTTAGGGTTTGTAATAAATGTGTTTGCCCAAGTATTTTGTATTGTGTTGTTTTAGTTACTTGGTGGTTTAGGTTTGTGTTTTAGTTCGCGACTTTTGTTGTGTGTTTATAATTTGGAAATCAAGTTTACTCGATAATTTGCTGTAATATTTAAATAGTTTGAGTGGTGCATTATTACTTTTATTATATGATGGTTATATAGGTGGTTAGTGTTGTGTTTGTTAAGTCCTTTGTGGATGTGAGGTTTCTGTTGGTTTTTGGGATTCCCGTAAGGTGGGTTAGTACTTGCATATTTATTCTAGATCTTTAGGTTAGACTGGTAATGCTGTTGCCTGCATACTTAGTTTGTGGGTTGTGTTGAGGTAGTTTTATGTTTACGCTGGATCGTGTTTTTTTTTACATGGGATTGTGATACTTGCAGGTTTTGGGGATTAAGCTTTATTGCGAGTTTTGTTTACTGTATGGATGGTGTTTTGTTAGGTTGTTGTGATAAATGGCGGTTAATTGGTAGTTATTCCATGGTTTGAGGGCGTTGCAATTTTATGTTATAGGTTGGCTTGCAGGTTTGATTTTGTAGGTTGGTTTTAACGTCTTTGCGAGGGTTATCTATGTATAACTGTTTTCTGACGCTCTGTTTTTAGCTTTGTGGTTATCGCGAGTGGTGCTGATTTGTGTGGGTTTTCGAGGTGTTGTGATTATTTGTATGTTTAGCGTTTTGAGTTTAGAGGTTGTGCTTGCGGGTTGTAGTTATAGGTTATTGCATTTAGTTGTTTTGGTATTCGGTTTATACTGTGACCTCAGGTTTGGTGTTATAGTTATTTTTGTCTTACGCTTTATTTTGATAGCATAGAGGTTACGTGTTTATTTCCGGAGGTTTACCTGTCTTGTTTCAGAAATTACTTTTGCTAGGTGTAGGCTTGTTATGAAGTTTTTGTTTTATTTTACAGATTTAGATTGCTGGTATGTTACACTCCAAGTGCTTTTATGATGGCGTGTTTTGTTTGTTGTTGTGATGGGTTTGTCTGTGCAGAGGTTTCTGTTTGTACTTTGTTTTGGGTTTACATTGTAGGTTTGTGTTTGTACAAGTTGCGTTAACACTTAGGGTTTAGTACTTTTATTTTGTCGGTTACGATTCGTGGTGTTATTTCTTAGATATATGTGTAGTAGATATGAATATTGTGGTTATTGTAGTTGGCGTTATTGATTATGTTTTACGTTTTCCGGGGTTGGATATGTACATACGCAAACTTTGAGTTGGTTTTTGATATTGCGATATTTTAACGGTTTACTTTGTGTTTGGAAGTTTGTAAGTTATGTTTAGCTTTCTTATTTTTCGTTGTAACGGTTATTTGTGGAATGATTGGTGCAATAGGTAAACCTGTCTTATTTTACGTATGGGTTGAGCGGTTTGATTTTGCAAGTATTTTAATTTAATTTGTTGCGAACGGGTATTTAATTGTCTATCTTATGTTTGTGTGACTTTTGATTTAGGTTTTACGATTTGGATAGTTTATGTTGGCTGTGTAGCTTGGGGCTGCTGCTGTATTTGTTTGACGCTATATTTATTATTCCGGCTACTTAGGATGTTTTTATTGTAGGTTTGTTTGGAGGTTGGGGTGCGTGGTTTACTTTTATGTTTGATTGCTCGGAGTTTTAACGCGATTTACGTACTTTAATTAGTTTATTTTACCGCTTTCTTTTATTTGCATGGTTTATATAGGTTTTAAGTTTTGTGAGTTGGTTTTGGCAGTTTTGCATGATTGCTACACGTAGGATTTGAGGTTGCGTGTGAACTTGCGATTTCGGGTTGTTGCTTTTATGTTATTGGATGCACTATTTCTTTATGCTTTTAGGTTTTTAGTTGTGGTTTAATATGCTTCGGTTTTATTTACTTGCGGTTTATTTTTTGTTTTGGGGTAGTGTCTTTCCTGTGGTGGGTTTGTGTTGTGTATATTTGTTTGGTCCCGTTTGTTGTATTAGATTTTGAAGTTCGAGTTTTATTGGTTGTGGATAAGTTTTCCGGTAGGTGTTTGCGTTTGGGCACGGGGCGTTAGTTTGGGGTATGTGCAGTTAGTTTGGGGTATGTGTCATTAGTGTGTTGCATTTAGCCTTAATTTTTCAGGGGTTTCGGGCATTTTTGGTTACCTTGGATTGGTGTATTTAGGTGTTTTGCTGTAGAACTTCTGAATTTTGGTGTGTTGGAGGGTTGATATAATATAGGAACCTTGTATGTTATATAGACTTTAAGGTATGTTTTGGGTTTTTGAGTGGATTTGCTACATGAAAATTAGGTGTTTAGGCAGTATTCCACCTTTTTGTTTTTGTGGGTGTATATTAGGCTTTTCTCAGGTTCATTTTGTGGGTGGTTTCTGGTAGAGTTTTATGTAGGTGCTTCGGGGTTTTTGTATTTTATTTGTAGATGTAGGGTGGGTTTCAAAGATATTCCTGTGTGGGAGTTTTGGTTTGTAGGCTTTGAGTTTGTTGCGAATACAGTTACCGTTCGTTAATGTAGGTTTCATATACGGTATTGTGCTATTTTAGAAGCTTAGAGGTTTCGGTATTTTGGATGTTTTAGGGATGGATTTCGTTTTTTGGGTTTACTCTATATGGTTTATTTTAAAGTGTTGTGGATGTCGGTAATATTTGTATTGTTCTTGGGGTGTTTTGTGTATAAAGGACTTAGGGTTTGCGTTTAATCCGATTGTTTCAAGTTTATATGTTGGTAGGTTTTGTAGGTTGGTGTCATAAGGGTTATAGATTGCTAGAGTTTTGGTTTCTTAGTTTTGTTTTTGGTCGTGTTGTAGCTTGGGAGATTTGTGTTTGTTGTAGGTTTGATTCGCTATTGTCTAGCTTGTTATTTAAGTGTGTTGATTGGTTTACAGTTTGGGGTGGATTTTGGATGTCAGTCTGTGAATAATTGTAGGTTGTGATATTTAGATATTGCAGTTTTGACTCGGTATTGTTTATGCTTTTCGGGTGGGTTGTTTAGGTGCGCTGGAGGCTACTTATAAGTTGTGCATTTTGGTATGTTGCGAGTAGGTTTATATTTTGGTAGTTTTATTGTGTTGTATAGACGTTTAATGGTCTACCTCTGACCGAATACTTTGATGGGTTTGTTGGGTATTAGGTGTTTTTGTTCCGTAAAGATGGGTTTTGCTACTAAAGAGGTCTGTAGCTTTAGCTTGCTGGGTTGCTGTGGTAGTTGGGCTTTGTAAGTTGGTATGCTTGATGATTGCCTTCCGAAATTTGCTTTACACCTTTTGCTTCGTTTTGCTTAAGATGTGGCGTGACGTTTATTTTGGTTTCGAGGGTTTACTGTTTGCTTTAACGTACTTATAGTTACAGACTTGGAGATGTTAGGTTTGCTATGTGTGCGCTATTTTGTATTATAGTTTGTAACTGTTGGGACCGTGCATTGCTAGCATGTTAGCTTAGTTGTTTTGTTTTGCTATGTATAGGTGGTTACAGTTGTTGTTTGCATACTTTGTTGGTGTGGACTTGCAAGTTTTTGTTTGTTGCTTGTTATGCATTGGTGTTGGTGTTAATCCGTATATAGACTACGTGAACGCTTGTTGTATTACCATAGATATTGTTGAGGGAGTTCATTAACTGACGTTCTTTTTGGGTTTGTTTTAATGTTCGTATTTTAATGCCCTGTAGGTTGGTTGTGGTAGGTTTAGATTCTTATATTAAATTATTTGGCGGTTATAACTGTTAAACTTCTTAGTTTGATAATGTTCGACGCCTTGTAACCAGTTATTTTGTGTACAAGACTAAGTTTACATGCTGCATGGTGGGTTGCTGCTGATTTAGGTGTTTTGGTGGGTTTGTATCTTGTTATGTGGTTTGGAGGTTGCTATTTTACGGTTTGGGTTGTATAGTTTTAGTTTTTTTGTATTTTGGGTGGAGGTTTTGGGCATCTATTTGTTTGCTGCCGTTTTATAGCTTCCGGCTCAGCGTGGGTTTGTTAGTATGTTGGTAGTTTGAATAGTTTGATGAGTTGTTGAGTTAGGTTTTCATGGTTTGCTTGGTATGTTATGACTTGCACTTGGATTTTGTTTGGTTTCGAATATTGTAGTGGTTGTATTTTTAATTGTTTGTTCTATAATTTCTGCGTTGGCGTCGACGTGTATCTTAGTGATGGCGTGATATTCAATATTTTTATAAGCTTTCGTTATTATGTGTGGGTGACTTAAATCATTGTTTAGTTGTTAGTTTGTAGGGTGTAACGGATTTTTGGGGTATCGTTTATTTTGTAGATTATCCGGTTTTGCGCGCAGTTATGTTTGTTGGTTTTGTTGTTTTGATAACATTAGTTTGAGTTTGCACAGATTGTGGTGTTTGGGTTTTAGGTTAACTGCTTTTCAATTGTATATTGGTAAACATTGTGTTTTAATACTTTTGGGGTTTACTTTGTAGATGTTTTGATTTTTAGGTGGTAGTTCTGATTACGGTGTTTTTTTTGAGGCATTTTATGTTGTTTCTTTGTTTACTTTTCTACTGTGTGTGACGAGTTGTTGGCATATGTTTGCAGATTGGTTGTTTAGGTTTTATTGATTGAGAGAGTTGTTCTATATCATGCTTTTGATTACGAGTTGCCATTATTTCATATTCTATAATATCACACATTTTACTTTGAGTTATAGAGATATTACTTGGTTTTATATGTTATGTGTTATGGTTTATTTTCTTGTTAAGGTTTAGCTTTCAGTTTGGCTTTATATGTAAGATGGTTTGTATTTGTTTTTTGTTGTAGGGCATGATACGTTTTTAGAGTATTTGTGTGGGAGCAGGGGCTGTAATTTTTGTCGATAAGGTATCAGTATGTCTTTGGTTTTGATGTTTTGGGGGCTGTATAATTATTATTTGCTTAATATTGGTGCTTATTCGTTTGTCTATTTGTTGATACTTTGTAGATTTAGGTTATGGAGCTCTAACTTAGATTACTTTAGACAAGTAGGATAGTTGAGGCTAATGTTTGTTTAGATGTATGTATTAAGGTGAATTTGGTGTAGGTTTTGGTTTTAGTTTGTGAGTTTCCAGATATTTAACTTATTTTGTTTGCTAGGTTTGTTACTTGTTACGTTTGGTTTGGTACTTGGTTTGTGTATGTTAGTTTATGTTATTTCGTTAATTTATATAGGATTGTAATAATGTTTATGTGTAAGTTAGGTATTTTAGATATTACTTTGAGTATGTGATTAGTTATTAAGGTTTTGGAGTAGATTGATTGATTTCTGGATCTTTTATAGGTATTTTAGACGGGTGGTTTGTTGTAATTCGGTAATACTCGTTAGTTAGAGTGGTTTCAATGTAGAGTTTGTTTTTTAGTTTTGTTTTGGTGTAGCTTTATTTATGGTTGCTTATGGGATTTACTTGGTTTTGGGGTAGATGTCGGTACTTACTCTTTAGCTTATAGTTGTTAGCTGTAGAGTGTGTATTGCAGCATTTATTTATTAGCCTTTTGTTAACATTTGCTAGGCTATATGCTTTTTGTTCTTTAGAGATACACTTACAATTTGGGTTTTCGATGGGTTTGGCTTTGGTTATAATGAGTTTGCGTTATTGACAGTTTACTTTTGGTTTTTGGTTTTTTAGGGACTTGCGTGTAAGGTTTCGTGTTTTCCTGCTAATTTGTAAAATTGCCGTTATTTGTTTAGATTTGCATAATTGATTTGGGTGCTTTTAGATTTTGTTTACAAGTTATAGGTGCGTGCTTGTTAGAGCTGGTTTGGGCGGACAGTTTAGCTTATGCTTCAGCTACTGGTAGACATGAGTCCTAGAGGCATGTTGGATGTTGTGGATTTGGGTTTAACTGCACGGGGTTTTAGGGTATGCTCGGAACTGCGGATTTTAGGGTATGCTCGGAACTGCGGATTTTAGGAGTATGCTCGGAACTGCGGATTTTAGGGTATGCTCGGAACTGCGGGTTTTTGGGAATATGCTCGGAACTGCGGGTTTTTGGTTTGCTGGAGGGTTGATATAATATAGACATTTGTAGTGATAGGTTACTGATATAGTATGCTAGTTGTTGGTGCATTTGGTAATTTTCTATTGTTTAGAGTGGTCACGTATTGTAAAGGTTGCTGATTGCCGTTTGGGAGTTAGGTTTTATGCGGTTGTATGGTTATGAGGGGTGGTGCGTTTAGGGTTATGTTATTTTGTACCTGATCAGAGGTTTGTTTGAATTTGTATGTTTTGGATAGGTATGCGGTTAGTTGAACTTGATTGAGAGCTGTTGTGGTTGTTTGCGAGTATGTACTTATTTTTATAGTGTTACTTGTAAATATGTTAATTCGTGTTGGAAGGTGTTGGTTTTGCCGCCAGATTTACTTTGCTTTTGTGGATGATATTCGGGTAGGTGTTGTTTTGTGTTATGATTGCAGATGCAATTCATACAAGTTAGATCCTTCGTGTTGTTGTTAGTTATAAGTTTGTTTGATAGTGCTAATTGGGTTTGTCGTCAGTATTGTTGTTGTTTGGAGGCACTTGCGGATTTTGTACGTTGTTTAGGTTGATGTACTTTAGGTTTTTGCGACATGGAGTTTGTTGCGGATTTTGGTGGGTGTTATGGGTTGGGGAGTTTGTTCTGTAACTGAGGAGGTTGCAAGTTTTCTGTTTAGTTGCTTGTTTTATTACGTGTAGTGTGTGGTTCTTGTGTGGGATTGTCTGTACTTTTCTTAATCATGGCAATGTCTGGAACGCCTAGGTTTTATTGTTGCGGACTTTACTTGTTTTGCTAAATTGATGTAGTTATGTTGATTTCTTACGTTATGAATTAAATATTATGTTACAGTTACAGTTTTGTATATTGTAATAGTGTTACTTTGATATAACTATGTCTTGAATTATTACTTTGTTATAGGTGTTAAATTTACTTTTAGATTGTGTGTAGTGATAGGTTGTTGTACTTTCGGAGGGTTTTAGTGTTGTAGTGGTAGGGTTTACAGATGGTTTTGTTGGGTTTGTTAAATATAGGCTCGAGGTTTTTGTGCAGATTGGGTATGTTTATTGGCTAGATTTGCCTGGGATGATAGATTTGCTGTTAGTTTGGCTGTGGGAGGTTTGGGTTTAGCGCGGCAGTGGGTTGTTGCATTGCCCTTGTTTATAGGTTTACGTATACAGGTTTTGCGGTTGTTTTGGGTTGTGTAAGTTTGGTATGGCGCTTTTTAGAGGTTGTTGGTATTTACTGTTTTAAATATGCTTTTTAACTGCACTGGATTTGCGTATTTGCAGGTTTGTTTCATTTCGTTGCGTTAATGAGTTTGTTACGGTTATATTGTTTGATTTTGTTTCGTGATTACCTAGTTTCATTGCTCTCTGTAGGCATGCTTTGTTCAATGTCTTTTGACTTATGTTTGCGGTTAGACTTTGTGGGATTTGTTGTGGAGTATATATGGATTTGGCTACAATGATTTCTTTTGGCTTGTAGGTGAGTTTGTATAATTACATTATAAGGTTGGGTGTTTCACGTTATGTATTTGTTTTAGGTTGGATTTTGGATTGTGTTTGTAGTTTAGTTGTTTTGTGGGGTTTCATTGTACTTATTTTGCGGATGCGGAAATCTGCTTATATTTGGTATTTTAGATCGGATACTTTTGTAAGGTTTGCATATAGATGTTTATTTTTCGTGGTTTTGTTGTATTTGTTTATTCTTAATACCTCGATTGTTTTGAAGGTTGCAGTTGCTGGATACCTGATTTATACTTCGAGATTTGATGCTTTGGTATTGTATTTCTATTTGTTTATGTTTTACATTGGTCGACAGCTGCTGAAGATTACTTTATTGTGGTTTTTGGATATGTAGTTAGGAAAATTTGTAGGATTGTTGGATTATTTTAGATGGGTATGTGTTCGTATGTACGGTATTTTTACTTGCGGGTTTGTATGGAATGAATTTTGTTTATTTGCGTGCATTACTGATTTAACGTGTTATGGTTGTTAGGTTTTCCTTGTTTTAGGGGCAGGTATGTACTTAGGTTACGTTGTTTTAGTTTTGTAGTACGACTGTTGTATACGTATTTTGCAGGCTATCGTTCATAGATGTGTTTGAGAGTTGTATATTTCATGGGATTTTGCGTTTGACATTTGTTTCCGGTTGGTTTGCTTGTGGCTAGGTGCTGTGGATTGAGTTTGCTTTGGTTGTATTTTAAATGTTGTTAGGCCTTATAGGCTTAGATTGTTCTGTTTTGGTTATACTTTAGTTACCGGTTCCGGAGTCCACTTACCGAGGTTTGATGTGTTCAATTTGGTTGTCGTGTGACTTGCATACTTGGTTGGGTTTTACGTATTTGTAGGTGGTGAAATGATTTAGTTGGGGTGTTTTATATGTGGTAGGCTTTAGATTTGTTGGTTCTTTAGGATTATAAGTTTCCCGTGGAGTGAGTATCAAGATTGCGAGAGTTGTGTGTATATTTGGTTACGTGGTTTGCGTTAAGGAATGAAACTGTAGTAGGCTTGGATTTTGTAGGAGTTGTTTTCTTTGTGGGTTTGTAAATGTATTGTGTATGTTTGGTTGTGTGTGATCGTGGGACTTTAATTCTGGATGTAGTGGAGTGTTTGGTATATGGCATGTTTCTGTTGGGTTTCTTTTATATAGGCTTAAAACATTTGTAGTTTTTACGTTTACTTTGATTGTTGTGTAATTGTTTTGATGACTACTGTATTGCTATAATGTTGTTTGGAATATAGTTGGTTGTTTGTAGTTGAATGCTTATCTTTATTACTTGTTTATCGATCCGTGTGTTGGTAGTTTAACCCTCATTTTAATTGTAATATTATTTCTAGACATGATTTTGCTTTTGTTATTACTTTGTGCATTATGTTAAATTGTGAGTTGTGTACTGTTGGTTTTCTGTTTTATGATTGGTGTTTGTGATAGTGTTAATTTATGTATGTGTGATTTGTGCGCTTGTAGGACTTTATTTTTGTATGTTTGTACGTAGCATTGTTACAGTTATTTGTGTGGTATAGTTGTTTATATTTGTTTGCCTAGGTGTTGTTGTATATAGTTATGATTGTGGTTGGGTTTGTTATTTCGTATACTTGCCTTTTACTTTGCGAGGTTTGTTTATTTAGTTTGTGGAAGTTGGATTGTTTTGTGGGTATTTATGATTTTAGATATTTTGGTTTTAAATGTTTACCGTACTTGTGTGTGTTGGTAATTGTTGCACACTGTGAAATTGGAGGTTGTTTGGGCGGTTACATTCGTTACTTACTGGTTTTGGTGGTGCTAGAATTTCGTTGTGCAGTACTGGTATTTGCTGGTTTATAGTTTTAAGGTTGGATTCCAATTTGGTTTTGGTTTTTTGATGAGTGTGTTGTTTGCTGCTGAGTTAATTCCTTCTTTGGCATAGGAGGGTTTTTATCTTATATATGTCCCTAGTTTACATTATAATTATTGTTTGGTTGTGTATTTGGTTTTGTTTAGGAAGTTCGGATTTGCTGTTGAGTACCATGTTTATTTTGGTTTGGTTTTGTATTTATAGGTTTGCTAGTTTGCTTTTGCTGCTTATTTTGTGGGGTGAGGTTTTTCGATTGTGGTTATCTTTGTGAGTTTTGGGTGTGATCTTGATACTGGTCGTAATTGGGATTTAGGTGGGAACTGCAAGTTTCTACGCGTGTAGAGGGTTGATATAATATAGGGAATATGGTGGGGATTGGTTATTTGTCTTATTTAGGCTCATAGATTGGCTTGATTTACATGTATTGTAGTAGGATTTCCATGATTTTACTCAGTTTAGGGCTATTTTTGCTGGTGCAAGGGTTGTAATTAGGGTGTGGTTGGGTTTTAGGTGTAGGGTTGGCTTTAGGATTGGTTTGTTACTGTGTAGATTGCATAGTATTTTCGGTTTCGGTTGTTGGTAGGGTATTTTGGGTACCCTTTGGTTTTGGTTTTACTGTAAGGTTTTGGGGTTGGTTTAACTTGCGGGGTGTTTCTCCCTTTGTTGGGTAGGGTTTGGGCATTAGTACGTACTCTATGTTTCACAGGGGTTTGGAGGTGCCTACACTAAATAATTATTCGTGTGGTTGGTATGTATGTATGTTGATAGGTAGGTTGTTTGGCTTTAGATTTTGACTGTGGGTAGGTTGCACAGTTTCTTGGTGGGGTTTTACATGCTATATTTCGGGTTTGTGATATACAACGTGGTTGTGGGATTTAGATGTGTAGGTTTACAAATGTACACTTACAAGGTTTATTTATTTCGAATACTTGGAGAAGGCTTGTTTGGGTGTTGATTTTGTTTGATTTAGAATTGTGGTTTGGAATACTTAAGTTTTGTTTAGATGGTTTGGGGTTATGGTTCTACATAGGATGCTGGTGTTGCGTGGATTTTTGGTTTGCGCTTTATATTGTATGTTGGAGTTGTTTGTTATTTGTATTGACTTGCGTGCAAGGTTTTGTATTTAGACTACATTGGGATGGGTTTGTGCAGTTGTAAGTGGGTACGTGTAGTTTTATAGGTTGGGTGCTGATTGTATACCCTAGTATACCGGATTACAGGTGAGGTTTTACTGTTTAGTGTTACGATTACTAAGTTGTAGTAGTTGTAGTTTATTTTATATTTTATTAGACATGTTTGTGTTTGTATTAGTTTGCTTGGTTCAAGGAGGTTTGTTGTGTAAACAGTGTTTGTGAGATTAACTGTGGGTTGCTATTAATTTTATTCTTTGTGGGGGATTGCATATGTGGGTTTTATTTGGTTTTAAAAGGTTCTTAGTTACTTCAGATTTTAACTTGTACAATTTGTTTGTTTTTGTTTAATTTTAGCATGGTTGTTTGCGTGGATTAACGTTTACGCTGTGTTTACCAATGGTAGGTGTGTGGTTGTGTTGTTTTGACAGGTTAGTTACACTTTTAGATATACGTCTTGATTTTGTTGTACTTTTGCTTTGCAGTTCCAGGATATGTAGATTTGTTAACTTGAGCGTTGTGGGTTTGTGCTTTGGTATTTTGTAGACCGCAGAAATATTGGTGTATGATTTGTATTGCTATAGGTTTATGTTTAAGGGTGTTTTTGTATTTGGTAAGAGGACGCTGTGTTTGGATTTGGTTATTTACTTGTATCGCCTTGTGGGTTGGTTTGCTTAAAGATGTTGTTTCCTTGTTGGAGGGTGTAGACGGTTAGTGTTGGAGTTTGCTTTGTCAGGTACTTAGCGCATAGATTGTTTTCTTGAGTGCTTGTTGGATTTGAGTTGGGTAAAGTTGCATACACGCTGATAGGAATTGTAATTGTATAGAGTGCTTGTTATTGGTTTATTACATTATTAGTTGTATTGTGATTATAGAGATTGTATAGGTTAGTAATTTGTGGTTTGTAAATATGTTATACTTGCTGCTAGGTTTGTTTATTATGTTTTAGATTGGAAGG
>JASAOA010001458.1:0-15033 GCA_030849815.1 Vickermania spadyakhi | reverse complement strand
TGTATGGTTGTTGCAGGGGTTATAGTTAAGTTGGGATGCACAAGATACGTGTTAATGTGATTTGCAATGTTACTGTTTATTTATAGTTGCATGTTGGGTGTGGTTTTGCATGTGTACTTTGAGTAGTGTTTTGGTTACTGTTTGTTTTAAGTTTGGGTACTTTACATGCTCCACGTGTAGTGTAGTTTGGTGTAATTTGTGGTGGTGGGTTTCATGGTATACGTAATTGTTAAATAGTTGTAATTATTACCGTGTGGCTAATTTGTTTGGTTGCTTGTAGTTGTAGTTATTGTAGGATTAAGAACTTTCGTGTATTATGAGTTAGGGGTTTTAATATTGATTTGTTACTAATGTCTATTTTGGTATTTGGTTTGGTGGTTTGTACTTTATAGTTGGAGTTCCGTTTCTAGGGTTTACGTACTATGGTAATTGTGGTGCTTGTGGTGGATATGTTCAGTTAGGTGGTGATAGGCCTGGGTATTTGTAGTATAGACATAATTTGAGGTGCATTATTATGGTGATGTTTTGTAAGCCTCTTTTTGTAGTTTTTATATTAGGTTTTGGGTACACTTGCAAGGTTATGTATTGTTTTATTATAATTTGGATTTGTGTTTACTACTTGTATATGTTATATGCTTAGTAGTCAGAGGTTTTCTGAGTGTATTGTATATTAGTAAACTTGTGATTCATATAATGGTAATAATTTTATATTAGTTCTTTGGTTGTATACGTTATTACTTGATGTAGGATAATGTAAATGTGACATATGGGTTTGGTATCTGTGTGTATATGTTCCGATTGTGAATTTGTTTGCTAGATTGGTTATTATGGTTGGATTCTGTAGGATTGGAGTTTGTTTGCGGATTTGACGTGTAGGTGGTAACGTTGCTAGGTGCTAGTTTTGTTTTTTATATTTAATATGGGTTTTTATTTAATGTTACGTGTAGGGTATTAGGGGATTTCGTTATGTAGCAGTTGGAATGGTTGTTTGTTTTAGGCGTGGATTTGTTGTTTAATTTGCTTGGTAAGGGTTTTGTATTTATATAGGTTTATTATAGGTAGGGTGTTAATAGTACTGTTAATGTTCTTCGCTAACTTGTGTTTGTAATGTTTCAAAGCCTGTATAATTTGTAGTTCTGCAAGATTTCCCTATTTATAGTTGTTTTAGGTATTGAGTGTTTATAGGTGGGTTTGTAGAGTTTGTGGCGGGCTTTGTGGTAAATGTTTATTATTTGATAGTACTTGTTGTTGATACAATATAGCAGGCATTGCTGGTGACAGGTGTTTTTACAGCCTTGTACAAGGTGGTTGATATGTTTCCTATTTTTGGATATGGAAGCCGTGTTTAGACTGTTTTATACATTGTACCTTTGCTGGGATTTGTTTGTGTGTAGTTGTTGCTACCCGTTTGTTTTGTTAGGTGGCTTGTGTAGTTTAGTGAAGTTTGTTTTTTGTTAATGTGTATTGTGGTCAAGCACGTGTTATGGTGTTGCTTATGTTTGTGGGTTTTGTTTTGTAGATTTATGTGTTTTGCATACATTTGTGTTTAAGGTTTTGCGGTTTAATTTGGATTTTAGGAGTGGTATAATTTGTGTGTTTGTTTTGTAGTTGTTATTTAGTTGTGCGGTTTGGCATGTTTGATGTCAGTAGTTGATATTGCATTTTTATATATGTTTTTGAGGGTGTTTTGTAGTGATGTTGCAGTTATTTCCGAATTTGTTTGCACGTTTGTAAGGTGGACTTACGTTATGTAGGTTTAACATAAGTTCTGTAGTTTATCTTTTCAGGGTTGTATAGTTAGCGCAGTTTTCGAGGTTGATGTTTATGATTATACGTGATAGTTGCTGGTTTTCGGTATTAGATTGATCTAGATTTGTCGTTTTAACTACAGATTTTATTTGTCTGTAATGTAAGTTTGGAGTTTCTCAGTTTTCTTTGTGATGTTGCTGTTGCCAGGTTTATTTGGAGTGCTACAATAACTTGTGTTGGACTTGGGCTTTTATTGCTTTTTTGGAGTTGCTGCTTTAAATTTATGTTTGTTTGGGATTTTATACAGTGTTGCAACCGCGTGTTTTAATTTTATACTTTATAAGTAGCCGCTACATTGTGGATTGTTACACCTTTAACTTGTTTAATTGGATTTGTTGGTTTTTGATTAGCTTTGTGTCTGAGGGGCTGTAGTATGGTTGTGGTTTGCTTTCATGTTTTGTGAATGTATGGGCATACTGTGCGGATGTGTTTGTGGGTTTAATTTTTACTTGTGGAGTGTTTTGATTGTATTAGGTTGATTTTGGTTTTTCGGGGTTTTACTTTCTCTTTTTGAGTTTGTACTGCTTCTGTTTTGCTTGCGGGTATTCAGTTTCTGTGTTATTGTTTTATAATTTAGCTTTGTAGAGGCGCACTGGAACCGTTCCTTTGGACATTTTATATGATTGCAAAGGACTTTCCTTCTTTTTGCTTAGTTTGGTGTTTTTGGGTTCCTAAGACTTGGTGTTTTTGGGTTATTTGGAGTTCCCTGAGACTGGCCTACACGCGAGGTCTCTCTACTGCTTTAGAATACTGTGTTTTTAGGGTTACCTGCGAGTTTCTGGTCATCTGAGGGGTTGATATAATATACTGGATTACGGCAATATGGTATTTGTAGATATTCTGTGTTTTTCGGGTTTTGTGGCTTTAAGGCAGTGGTTTTGCAGGGTTTCCGGGGTGGGGGATTTGTTTTATGGGTTTGCGCAGGTGGATTTGCTGAGATGTTATTTATTAGTTGCTTGAGGTTTGTAAGCTTGGAGGCTACTTGTTGTGGGGTGGGTTGTATAAAGTTGTGCTAGGTTGTCATTTTGGGGTGTTTAATTTGGGTTGTGTTAGGTGTTTGATTTTCGTAGTTGTGTTGTAGGGTACGCTTTTGTGTGGGTGGTATATGTATTGCTTTGTGAGTTATATAGTTTGTATAGGACAGTTATTAAATTTGGAGTTAGGTTTAGTGGGTTTGGGAAGTGCGTTAAATTTATAGATTTTGTTTCGCGAGGCCTGGTACGTGTGGTTGTTTGCGAACTTTTAGTGTTTATACCGGAGTTTTGGGTGGGCTGCTTGCATGTATGATGGGTTGTTAATTAGATTTGTTATGGTTGCTTGCGGGTGGTCGAGGGTACTGTTTTTGTAGTTGTCTTGATTTTGATGAGTTATTAGTGTGGTTTTGGAGTTTTGTTTTGTTGTATGGATATGTTGTATATGCACTTGATGAGATTTCTGTTTGTCGGGGTATCTTTTAAATTTCGAGTTTAGGTTGGCTAGTTTATCTTTGGAATTGGGTCTGTTTGGGAACCGTTTATGTATTTTGAGGTTTGTGACTACAAATAGATTGGTTACATTTTGTATTAAGATTTAAGTTGTGGATGGTTTGCAATTGTATCGTATGTGTTTATATATGGTTGTGATATGTATAGTTGTAATATTGATGATTTACGTTTTGCGCGCATTTTACTATTACTTGGTATAATATATTTAGCTAATTGGGATTTACATTTGTGTGTTTGAATTTAGGTTTGGTTTTAGAGGCACTTGTTTTTCGTTAGGGTTTGTGTTATGCATTGTGCACAGGTTGTTTTTGTCGTTTTGTTAGCTTGAAGTTTTAAGCTTGTAGGCTTAAGTTGGGGTGAAGTGTATTTGTTTATTTAACATCTGTATTGGTTGTTTGGATTTCGTACTTTGTTTATGTAGTTTAAATCTCGGGACTTTGGTTTTGATAATACTACTACGGGTAAGTATTATAGGTTAGATTGTGGTTATTTTGGATATGGATTAGGTTGCTATGATCTTGTAGTTTGTTGTTTGTAAGGGTGTTGTTTGGACGTTGACTTTTAGGTTGGGATTTGTTTGCCATAGGAGTGTTGTAGTTACATTCGTATTTTATGGTTTGGGTTAAGAGTTTGTGGTAGTTTCTGTTTGACTGTTTTAGGGTAACTTGTTTTTGGAGTTTTGTTTTACATTAAACTGTTGTTAGCTTCGAGAGAGGGGTGTCGATTCACATCCGTTATAAGCTGATTTAGTATTGGATTGTTGTAAGTAGTTTTGGATTAACGTAGGGAAGGTAACATTGTTATAGTGTTTTGTTTGTTGGGTGCATGCATGCATTTAGCTGTACTGAAGTGTATTTATGGGTTGCGTGTACATAGCATTACTTGCAGTTGTGTTGCTTTACTTTGTTACTTACGTTGAGGTAATACGCTTGTGTTTGCTTTTGTAAATTTGGTTAATTTTAGGTGTAATTTAGAGTTCGTTGGGGATTGGTAGGTTGGGGTTTACTTGTTTTGTAATTTAGTCTTAGGAGTTGTAGCGATAGTTAGGTATGTTGTGGTGGTGTGTTTTAAGTTTACTTGTGGTAGTTTTGTTGTTTATTACTTGTTGCGTGCATTTCCAGTTAAGTTTATTGTGGGTGTTAGGCAGACATGTATAGTTATTTGTGTGGAACGTACTTTACGGGTATTTTGTGTTTCATACGTCGACAACAAGTTGTTGTGTAGCTGCTGGGTTAGTTTTGTTACCATACTGTTATTTTAGCGTGTGGGAATGTTTTAGTGGTATACTTGTGTTATATTTGCTAAGGTTGTGGGATTTGCGCGGACTTTGTTGGTTTTGTATATGTTTTATAATATTGCGGGGTGGTTGTGTTATTTTACTTTGTACTTGTGGATTGCTGGTTTACATGTTGTGTATCTTGGCAGGATATCAGGACCGTTGTAGTTGCTTTTTGGGTAGTGCGCACAAGGATTTCTGATTGACATTTGTTATGATGCTTATGTTTTGTTTTGGTATTTGCGTTAAATTGAGCTGGTTTGCGGGGTTTTTGTTTAAAATTACTTTCGCGTGTATTTAAGTTAAGTTTTATATACATAGTGGATTAATTTGGAGGGTTCCTTATTGTGTTTGCTGTATTGGTTAGATTTGCATGGTTTGCTGTTTTGATAGGTTTTGGAGTAGTCATTTTAAGTACGATTTTGTTTGTTGTGTTGATTGGTTTGGGTTTCTTGCTACCGGGATGTTTGGATTTGTTTGATTTTGATGTTTAGGAGACAGGTTGTAGCTTTGATTTGAGTGGTATTTTTATTAGAAGGTGACGATATTTAAATGCGTGAGGTTTTGTGGTTTTTTGGAGGTTGATTGGTGTTTATTGGTTTCTCTGGTTTTTGCTTAATTGTTTTAAAGTTGTTCTTATTTTGATTTTAGTTGCTTGTTTTTATTAGTTGTAGTTCTAACTGTTGTTTTTGATTTGGGAGTTTGTAGTTTATTTGTTCGTGATTTAGACAATGATTGTGGGATATTTGTATGTTTGTATTTGTATTTACGATCATAGTTTTGTAATATTGCTTTGTATTTCTTTGTGATTTGTTTATTATTACTTTGTGCGTATATTCTTATTTGAAGTTGGTTTGCAGAGGTTTACATTGTGGGGTGGGTTATGTTGCTTGTTTTAAGGGTTTGTTAGATATTGTTTGCGGCGGGGTTTGAAGTTGCGCTATTTGTTTTGGTGTTATAGGTAGGTTACATGTCTGCAACTATTGTTTTAGATTTGCAAGTTGGGTTTTATGTAGTTGCTTTGATGTGATGGTTTACTTGTTAAAGCTTGATGTTTGCTTTTGTTTTATTGTAGTTACCTGTTAGCTTTGTTAGTTAGTAGTTTCTTAGATATTAGCGCTTATTGTAATAGTGTAGTTTCCCGTCATTTGGGTTTTTGTTATTACTTATAGTTATATAATTTGTGTGCTTAGGGTTGTTTAATTGCACTTGGGATTTTATTGTTATTTAATACTGTGACTTACAGATGCGTTCCTTCGGATTGCTTTTTTGCGGGCTTGTTTGTTTATGTTTATTTGTAGGTGGATTTGCTTTATTTGTGGTAGTTTTGATTTTTGCTGGGCAGGTGCTAAAATTGTTATTTTTGTTGGCTGTCTTTAAGATTTGTAGTTTTAATGATTAGTGGTAGTTTAGGTTTTTACATTTTGGACTTTTCATTATGTTTTTACTTGCGTCTAATTTGTGGTTTATTTGTTGGGATTGTTAAGCTGGTGTTTTATGTTTTAGTGGTGGTGTTGCGTATTTGTATTGTTTACGGATATAGAGGTTTTGTGGTTGCTTGCAGTTTGAGGTGTCCAGATTACCTTGGGTTTTGGTAGGTGTGGGTGTCTTGCTTTGGGTTTAGGGTTACGGGTAGCAGTTCGAACTACAGGTTGGGTGGATGGTGTAGGGTTGATATGATATAGTAAGAACGGGAAGTTTTGGTGTTTTATTGAGGTTTTGGGTAGTTTTGTATGGTATTAAAGTCTTATATTTGATAAGTTGTTTTGTAGGGTTTGTTGGGGTGGTTTTAGGGCTTAATTATAGTGATAATTTAGCTTGTGTTAGGGTTTTTAGCGCTATAAGTTGGTGGTTGTAGTTGCTTTGTGATGTGTTTTGGGGTTTTGCGGAGAGGTTGCTTATATAAATTGGGTTTCCTTGAGATTTGGTAGCTTTTGCAAGATTACTCGGAAGTGTTGTTTTGTTGAGAACTTTGAGTTTACAGTTTGTGTAGGTAGGGTAGGGTATTATCATGTATGTATTTGCCAGACATTTTATTATTAACGTGTGTTGGTTTATGCTTATTAGGACTTAGTGTATCGTTTGTTAATCGAAGGATTCTTGATTAGTTTAGAGTTTATAGTATAGGTAGGTTTTAGTTAGAGCATGTATGCGCATAGATTTACTGGAAGGGGTTACTTTGCTTATTTGTTATATTGTGTTGTTGGTGATAAGACATGATTTGATATGCTAGGGGGACATGTTGTTTTCGGTAGTTTTCGGTTTCTTGTAGTAAGTGTGGTGTAATTGCTATGAATATGAATGATAACACAGGTTTTGGTTGTTTGCAGCTAGAGGTTTCTTTGGTGCGTTTGGGTTTGTGTGTGTTTTATTTAACTTATTGTAGTAGTTAGATTTTGCGTTTGTGGTATAGGACTTTTCGGATTATGGTGTTGGTTTAGATAGTTGACATGGGTGACGTGTGTAGGTTCAATAATTTGACATGGAATGCTTCGTAGTTGCATAGTGTAGGTTGAACTTTGATATTTGGTTTCGTTATGATGGTTTAGGTTCAAAATGTTTGTTGAACAATGTTTACGGTTCGAGTTGGGTATTTAATGTTTTTACTTATATATTGTAATGTTTATGGTATTGATTGTTACATGTTTTAAGCATAGGTTGCCATTACGTTTATAGTTGCTTTGGGGTTGGTTTGACTTGCATTGGGTGTTTATGTAAGTGCGTGTAGGGGTTGAAATTAATGTGTAAACTTAGAGGATTTCTTAGGACTTGCGTTGTAGAGATGTGATTTGTCGCATATTTAATTGCTGGCGGATTTCCTGATAGTTTTGAATATGTTAATATTTAAACGTATGTTATAATTGTTGCGTCTGGTAGATTGTGGTGTATTGTGTTAGAGTTTTTGTTTTACGTCTTTATTTTGCTTTGGCGCAATTTGAGTTGCTTCTTTTGTTTTGGCCTGTGACTTGAGGGTTGGTTACACGCAATGAGGTTTGCCTACTTGCATTGGTGATTTGTAGTTTTATGTTTGTTGAGTTTGTTTTTGGGGTTGTGTTATAAGTAGGTGTTTGTTTTAGTTAAGATTTACGTTTTTGTTGTTGCTTTCACGTGGGTTTGATATAAGACGGTGTTCCGAGGTGGTAGTTGTTCGATATTTTGCTTCTTTGAACGAGATGTGTTGTTTTTGGTATTTGTGTGCATTGTAGTACTTACCAATTTATTACTTTGTAATAATGTGTATGGTATACATATTGATGTTTCTTTTCATGGATTGTGGTTTCTTGGTTTTGTTTTGAAGTTTAATGTTATGGGTTGTTGTGGACGAATTTGTTTGTTTTGTGTATACTTGCAACTCCTATAGGTTTGGGTTTTGCAGTTGGTGTTGATTTTAGTATTTTGTTTGTTTTGGTGTAGATTTGTTTGGATTGCGTACACTTTTGTGATTTAGTTGTTGGTAGGTGTTGTCCACGCTATATGATCGATATAGACCTGAGTTTACTTTGTAGGTATTGCATGTGTACGTATTGTTGTTGTTTATGTTGGTTTTGTAGGTTGCTAATTTGTAGTTTGGTAGTTTGGATTTATTGTGAGACTTTGAGTTGGCTGTTATGGTTTTATTAAGGATATAATTATTGTTACCTTGTTGGCTTTTACTTCAGGTGCATTATAAGTTGTAGTGTCGTGGTTTACGAGCTAGAGTAGTTGATTGGCGTTTTTTGGATGTTTTGTGTGCGGGGAATGTGTTTAGGGCATGTTGTATGCGTAGTACATTAAAGTTAATTTATGTTTTGTTTTATTCTGTTTGATTAACAGGTTGTACTTCTGGTTTTGGTTTGTTGCTAATGGTTTGTTTTGATACTTGTGTTGGTTTTCGTTTGGTGATGAACTGTTTATTGTTACACCACCGTTGGCTGAGTTAGTGATTGTGGGTATCCTTTATTTGATTATGATTTATATGGATGTAATATTTTGGTACTATTGGTTTTAGTTTTGTACTATTACTTGGCTTTGTTATAGTGGACATTGCTGGGTTAGTAGTTTACTTATGCTGTAGGGTTTGATATTGTTATTTGTATATTGGATGACTTTGCTATTTTAGGTTAATTACTATTACATTCAGAGGAGTTTGATTCCGGGGTTGCGAGTTGTATGCTACGCTTGTGTTTTGTGGGATTAAGTTTAAATGAATCAGTGTTTAATTTGGAGTACTTGTTTGGGTAATTTCGATTTCGGGTTTTTACCTGGTACATCTGTTTATGTTGCATTTGCCTATACGTGACAACACTTGTTGGGTTTCGTTTGTTCACATGCTGTGGTTTTTGGGCACGTTGTTATTTGCAGTTAGCTTGTTTGTTTGCTTCGATTTATTTGGTGGGCTTTGTGGTTCAGGTTTGTGGAGTACGCTTACTGCCCTAGACTGGTTTTACGTTTTGCATTGGATTGATGTGTTTGTTTTGTAAGTTTGTTGACTGTGTACACTGTGTATTTAATGTTTCCTTTTACGGTATGAGGGTGGTGTTTAGACATAGTTTGTTGTGATATTGTAAACGTGTTGTTTTCGTTGGGATTAGGGGTATTCGGTGGCTTTTAGATTGAGGTTGTTAATTATGTTGTATATTTCCTTTTATTCGTATTTTGCTGTAGTTTGCGTGTATGTTGTTGTGAGTATGTTGTGATGACTTGCATGCTTATAGAATGTAATAGTGTATGATTCTGGATATAGGTTGTTATTACTTTGAGTTGTATTGATACTTTTTAGTTGCTTGGTTTCGGTTTATAGTTTTGGTGTGGGGGTTTCGGGTGTTGCGTTTAGTGTTGGTGTTTTATATGTGTGCTGTTTTCGGTTTGCGCTTTTGTAGGATGAGTTTGTAGTTTGGTACGGTTGAATTCTATTTTATATTTGTGTATAAATGGTGTTATTTGTGTATTTTAAAGATGTTTTGTTTTGAGAGTTGTATGGTGAATGCTTGCTGCTTTATACTGCATTAATGTTGGATTTAATGGATGTTTTTGGTATTTGGCTGTTGGTTTGGTTGTTGCTTTCGTAGTTTGGGGTTGCTTTTAGTTGGGTGGTTGTTATCATGCTGTGTTTTGGTGACTTTTGTGGGTACATTTAATTGTACTTGCTTTAGATTTACGCAACGTTCTATTAGATGCGTGTTTAAGTTTTTAGTTGCGATTTTCCTTGTGGGGTGTCTTTGATAGTTAGTATGTGTATGGGATTGCCATTTGATAAACAAGCGTTTTTTGTAAGATTGTTTGCTGGTATGTTTTTGTGATATTGATTACGTATATTTGCTTCTAATATTTGTGATATTTTGTTTTTGGCTGTAAGTGATGTTCTTCCGGGATTGCTGTGGGTGGGTTCCATGTACTTGGACTCTCCAGTGTTATTTGCGGCTCGGGGTAGCTTTCTTTTGTAAGCTTAGTCGTTTAGAGGTGTTATGTTGGTTTTAGCTTTTATTTGTGTAAATTGGCGAAACCTGTGAGATTTGCTGCTTCTGGAGGGTTGATATAATATAAGGGTTTCCTGTATTTGGGTTCCCCGGGAGCTATTTGTGCCTTGCGGGGGGTTTCCTTTGTAATATAGACATTTAAGGTGATTTTAGGTTAGTTTTTAACTTTTATTTGTTAAAATAGTGGGGTTTTTGGGATTGGTGTTCTGGAGTCGCTCTACTATAGGTAGCTTGTTTTAACTTAGGTTATTTAAGGTGGTAATGGTCGAGATCAGGTGCAGGGTTTACATTTGTCGTATATGTGATAGTGTAATTAGTACATGCTTGAATATTGGTGTGTTGCTGGTTTTTGTATGTAGGTTAGGTGTCCTGTGTTGATATGGTAGTACTTGGAGGTAGTGGGGTTGTTGCATTGGTGGGATTTTGTGAGTTGCGTTGAGCTTTTCGTTTTGTTGTATTAGATTTTGTGGACGCGTACTTTGATTGTGAGTTTTGTTAAATTTATTTGAGTGTTTTGCATGTTGCATTTGGTAGTTGGTGTTGATTTGTGTTAGGGATGGGTTTACATGATACAGTTGGTAAACCTGGAGATTTGTTATTTTAGTTGCTGTATGGTATTCCTTTTGCTGTGGATGTAGAGTTTGGATATGGGTTTTGTTGTTGTATATACGAATTTGTGATTGTGGTTGATTCTTTTTATTGTGATTAAATTAATTCCATACATTTGTAATATTATTTCTTTAGTGATGTTTTTTATTTGTTATTACAGATTTGTTATTTACGCGGAGTTAGATATTTACGGTATGTTGTTTTGTGTTACATAATGTTGCATTCAGGTGTTGTTATAGTAAGCATGGTATTCTATAATTGCATAGATTTTATGTTTTGGGTGTTTGTTTTAGTTTGCGAGTTTCCTGGGGCTGATTACGTTTATGTTTGGAATGGAGTTGGGATGTTTGCAGGTTCTGTAGTGTATATGGATGGGTGTCGATAGTTGTTCCTTCGGGTTTGACTGTATATTAAGTTTCTGTTTGTGGCGTTTAATGTTGTATTTTATAATATAGGTCATAGGGTTGGTTTACTTTGTGGTTTTGTTAGATTGGTTACGGTAGTTGTTGTAGTGGTTAGGTTCTTATTTTGGTGTAGGTGTTGTTCAAAGGAGTATGCTGTATTTCTATTTATGGACCCAATTTTGGTGGGGAGTGTAATTTGTTGTACTGGCTTGGGTTTTACTGATACTTGTAAAGTTTCCGCTTTTGTGTCGATTTTTGTATTTTTAGGTTGTTTTATGCTGGTTATGTTTTATGTTTGGGCTAGGCAATTATTTTTACTTCTCAGTTTGCGGAGTTATGACATTTGCTATAGTTGTAATTGTTTTATAGTGAATAAAGATACGTACATTTACAGCAGTTAACTACACAACTTAATTATACTGATTTCGTGTAATATTGTAGCTTGTATTATTAATTTTTATAGTATTACTTTGGTTATGTATATGAGTTTATGGATTGGTTTTCGTAATTTTGGGTATTTGCTATGGTGTTGTGTGTTGTGTATGTGGTTATATTTGTATGTTTTATGTTTTTATTTTCTATTTGTGGTTAGGTATTTGTGCTAACTTAATTGTGTAGGGAGGTGTCCATGTTTACTTTGCAGAGTGTTTGCTTCAAGGTTGGGTTTGGCGTCGATGTTTTGATTTGCGCTAGTTTTAGTTTACTTGCATTAGGGTGTAGGTATATAAATATGTTATGCGCGGATTTAGTTAGTAGGTGCTTGGACTTGCATGTAGTTCTTTCCATAATTGTGTTAGCCGGGAAAATTCGCTTTCTACTTTTGTAAGTTGCTACTTAGGCGGATTGGTCGATAGGATGCAGTTGATTGTGATTACTGGTGTTAGTTATTTTAAGTTTAATGGTTTATAGTTACGTTGATATTCTATATGTGTAATAGTTAATAATTTCCGCGTTTATAGTTTATATTATTACTTTTGTGTGTATGTCTGCAATTATCTCGTGTGCGATTTGTTTGTGTTGTTTGCTTATTGTTTGGACTTTTCTTTTTGCAGGTTTTTGTATTTGCTTGGATTGTTACGACGGTGATTCGTTAGTTTGCTGTAAACGTTATAGGCTTGTATATTTGGTATTTGTATTATAACTGTGGATTCCTATTGTTCTTTGTGGGGAGTTTATAGTTGCTAATTAAACTTGTTGCGGGAGGGTTTTACGCGATTTCGGGGTTTTGCGGTTGATGTGTTTATGTGTTATATGAATTGTTGTGGTTTTTGTTTGTTTTGTTGTTGTAGTTAGGTTGGTAGGTTTAGTTTTCTAATAGATTGTGTTAGCCTTGTTATTTGGTTGTTTGTATTCATGGTTGTGAGGTGTGTTGTGTGTTTGCTGTTGGGTTTGTTATTATGGTATTTATTTCCGAGTTGTGTTATTTAGGTTTAGATGTTAGTGTTGTACTTTAATAGGATTACTGTGTTGAGGTGTTTGCTTACTACTTGTATGGGTAGAGATGTTGCCTACGTTTTGCTTGTTTTATATGCTTGTTTACTTACATTCGCGGGATTTATTTATAGATGCTATATATGATTTCATTATTTAATTCCTTATTTGCTGGGTGGCCGCTGGGTTGGGCTACTTTCCTGTTTTGTGGGTGCGGGCACTGCTATTTGTTTGGTTTCCAGTTTTAATTTGTAGGTTTGTAAGTTACGAACGTTGTATTTATTATGTTAGGTTAGTGTGTTTTTGTTGCGATAGTATTGTGTGTTTGCGGGTTTGTATGTTTGGGGATTGTGGTGTGTGAAATAGGTTGTATTGAGTAGTTTATTTCTCTTGCGGAACTTGGACTTTGTTATTTGTATAGTTTGATTGTTGTGATGCAACCTCTATCGTAGATTTATTATTTCTATTTTGTGTGTGTTACATTAAGGGTATTTAAAGTGTTACTTTTAGTTTCCCTTTGGGCAGGGGTGTGGTGTTTATTCTGTAGACTTTAGGTTATAATTAGTTTGGGTAGATCGCTCAGGGTTTACGCCGAGTATAATTTGTATTTTATTATAGTGTTTAAATTTGTTAGGCTTTTAGTTTTAGAGGTTGGTTTAGGTGTTGTGTATTTACGTGCAGTTTTTGTTGTATTTATTTTGGTTTTTAGGAACGCGATTAGGTTTTTGTGCTGGGGTTGATTCTATACTGTTTGCGGGTGACGCGTGTTAATTTGGCCTTAAATTCAGGTTTTAACGGATTTGCTTGTTTGTTTAGTGTGTGTATTTTGTTGGATGTCGTGTACGCTATAGGTACTTGCTGTGCAGGTTGCAGGCCGCGCAGATTTGTGTTGTGTAGATTTGGTGTTGCGCATTTGGTTGTTTACGTTGCTTTGTGCTTAATGTTTTGTTTGTTTGTGTTTTAAGTTAATTTTACTTGTATGTTGGGATTATGGTTTGCTTTGCTGCTAAGCTTTATGAGTTGTTATAGTGAGGTGTTGTGTTTCTGTGGATTTGCGTGTACCTTTGTGTTTTATATGTTGGATTTTGTGGGTTTTACTTTTACATAGAGTTTGGTTGTTTTGTACTTGGGTTAGGTAGTTATTTTGTATTTGGTTTTGTTTGCCCTTTCCGGCAGGTTTACTTTATCGTATGTTTTTGGGTCTGCATTGCTGGAGTTGTATGGTGGGTATATTTGTTAGTGGTATTTTACTTGTCGTAATTTCGTTGTTTTCGTGGGTTGGGCGGGTGGCTTAAACTTCCAATTATGCGTGTGGTAGAGGGTTGATATAATATAGGTTTAAATTGGGGTTTTGCGCAATTTGATGCGTTTGGGAGGGGTATTTTGGGTGTTTTTGGTGGTAATTTGGAGGTTTGAACCTTTGGGATTTGCCTATAAGTTGTGTTTTATTGGTAGTTTCCTCTGGGCTACAGGTTACTTGTGTTGTAGAGGGTTGATATAATATAATAGACTTTAGCTTCTCTGTTTGGGTTTATGTTAGGATTGGCATAAATGTATTGTTGTGGTTAGTTAGTTGTGTAATGAGATTGTAGAGGCTGTTGGTAAGCGTGGTGGGTGTTTCATAAGCGTTGATTATTGTATTGTTGTTTGGTTTCCTGTTTTGGGTGGTTTGTAGTTGGGATGTGTTGGTATTTATAGTGTAGTTTTTGCAGGTTTTGTAGGTGGTTTGTAGTCTTGCATACAGATACGGGTCCTTTTATTGGTTGTAATTGGTACACTTGCGTAGAATCATGGCATTAGCTTGGGTTTACTGATTGTTGCTACTAGTTTTGTTTTTGTTATAGGTGTTTATTGTTTCGCTTGATTTCCAGAATGGATTTACTTGGGTATGATTTAAATGTATTCGGGATTGTGTGCAGGTGGGTTGGATTTAGTTATTAGTTTATGCTTAAGATTTAGATATTTGAGTTACTTGGCAGACCGGAAGTTGTGTGTGTTTACACATTGTGCAGGTACAATTTGTGTTTTACGTTTGTTTTAGGTAGGTTGGGGTTTTTTGTTAGGTTTGTTTTACTTTGTGGGATTTCGCGTAGTTGAGGGCTTGTTTGTTTGCTTTATATGAGGTATTTGGTATACAGGATGTTGTTTTTGATGTTATATAGGTGTTTAGTATTTGTAGTTTATTTTATAGTTGTTGGGTTGTTAGAGTTAGTTGCACATACGGGATTATTTAAGTTCGTTGTTTTGGATTTCGATGCTGTATTTATTTTATGTTGCTGAATTTGTTTGTTCGGTTTTAGGACATAGTTGTGTTGTAATTGTATGTTGGTTGCTTAGTAATTTAGCTTAGATGATTATACAATGCAGTGTTAAGTTTGGTGTCTCCTGGAATTCGGCATATAGAGGCGGACTAGACTTCGTATGCTTTGAGCTGCGGATTTGTGTGTTATGTATGGTTGTTGCAGGGGTTATAGTTAAGTTGGGATGCACAAGATACGTGTTAATGTGATTTGCAATGTTACTGTTTATTTATAGTTGCATGTTGGGTGTGGTTTTGCATGTGT
>JASAOA010001457.1:0-15032 GCA_030849815.1 Vickermania spadyakhi | reverse complement strand
GGGGTGTACTTGGGTTTTGTGATGTGGGGTTGTTTATACTGGTTTATTATGTAGGTTATGGGCATGCTGACTGTTTAAGTTGTAGATATGGTGGATAGGTTTGCTAGTTTTTGTGGGTGGGTCATGGTGTGTGATACCCGACCTACAGGTATTGATTGAATAGATGTTTTTTCTGAGCTTGTGATATTGTAGATGTATGTTTGCGTTTGGTTTGTTTTGGGGAATTTGTTATGTGGGCATGTAGTTGGTTTATATACTTTGTTTACGTGTTAATGGAATTATGTTGCGTTTTGGGTTTTGTTGTAATGGTTTTGCTAGACTACTCAGATAACAACAAGTTTAGGTTTGGTTTTGGTTCTCGAGGATGCCTGCAACTTTGTATACTGATTATGATTTTTATATTTTAGGCTTGATAGTGCAGCTTACATAGGTAGGTGATGGGATTGTTGGTTATGGGTTTGGGGGTTTGATTAACGTTGTTTGAGTTTGATGTTTAGCGTTCATTAAGCGCTGTGGAATGTGGTTTATAGATGTGTTTTGGGTTTGGGCAAAATGGTTTGTGGTATCTGATTGTGTGATTAGTATTTGTGTTTTCATTTTGAAGTTTATTGTAGACCTGTAGATTTGGGATGGGTTTTGTACTTGGGTATAAGGGTTGCATTTAGGGTTATTGTTGCGTGTGTTTGCTGTTTAAGTTGGAGTTCGTTGGTTTGTAGATTTTGTAAGTATGTGTAGGTTGTTTGATTTGGGTGTTTGATGTTATATTTAGATGGATTATATTGTGTAATAGCACTTGATTATTTCTTTGATATGTTGGTATTATTACTTACGGGTTATAGCGTTGTAGTTTAGTTTATGTTAGTTATACTGGTGGATAGCTTTATGTTCTTGATTGGTTGCAATTTATAGTGGACGTGTAGGGGTTTGTTTGGTTGGTAATTTAGATTACGAGATTTCTTGTTTGCATATGTTGTTTAGTTGTTTAGTTTGACTTGGAGTTTGTTTTAGCTATGGTATAGAGATTGGTAAGGTTATTGATAATATACTTTGAGTTGTTGTTATATTTGTGTAGTTTGCGCAGGTTTTGTGCCTAAGTTTTGTACTTGGTGTGGGTTTGCCGGAGTTTTATGTGTTTAGATTTGCTTTGTTCACTGGATACTTGGGTTAGACTTGGGAAGGTTGCTATTTTACGTGGGTATGTGGAGGTTTAAGTTTGGGTATTTATTGTTGTTTTGTATGTAGTTTATACTGCTTGTTTTTGGTAGTGTAGTTTATAGTGTTGTATTGCGTTAAAGTTTTGGGCTGGGTGGTTGTGTGTAAATTGTGAGTGAGGGTTATGTTTGAATCTACTTTATAAATTCGAGGAAATGTTAGATTTCTGGAGTTTGTAGGTGTTATGTTGTCGTGAGTGGTAGAGTAATGTAGGCATACGTTTTACGTAAAGTGTTAATTGTGGTGAGGATCTGCATAGTTCCGGTGTTTTTCTTGTATTTACATTTGCGGAGATGCTTGTGCTCTGGCAATGGGAGGTGTGTTTTCCTTGTGCTTGTTTTTGGTGTGGTGCGTATTCTTTAGTTTGTTGCCTGAACCTTGTTTGTTTACTGTATATAATAAGTGCACGTATCGTGTCTTCTTTAGGGTTGTTATTAGCTAGATTTTAACTTCGATAATTTGCATGTATTGTCGTTGGTTTGAAATGCTGTTTTCTGAGGTTGGGGTAGTTACAGTTATGTATACATTTTTTTGGAGATTATGATACATGGTGTAACATTAGGGTTTTTGTTGGTAAATGTTATAATTTATTACTTTTTCGACCTAGACATAGGTTTGTGTTAGGGGTTTGCGAGTTTGTGTATGTGTTGTAGTTGCAGGCAGCGTTTTCCAAGGTGGGTTTATATATTTGTTATGTTTCGAATACGTAGGCATTACTTTATAATATTCTGTAGATTTGGTATTTTGTAGGTGTGCGTTAAGGTTTTGGGTATTGTTGTATGTAGGTATGTGTTGGATTCTCGTTTGTGTAACTTGTTATCTTGATTTGTTTAAGTTCGTTACGGGTGCAATTGTTTTGATTTACTTTGTTTTGTTTATTTGCTGGTATTTGGTTGTGTTTTACATACAGGAGTATTTTCTTTTTGGGTGTTCTTTTCGGTGCATTAGTATGCTTAATATGTAGTTTTAAAGTATGTTCATAATCTCTATATTTGTGCTGTCGGAAAGTTAGGCTTCCGTCGCGGGCGATTGCTGTTTTGCGGATTTGTTTTATGTCGAACATGCGTTGTTATTTGGTTATGCAATTTGGTTTTGTGTACGTGATTTTTGTGGTTGTTTGGTGTTTTGGTTATTTGTTTACATTGCTTTTACTTGTAGGTTTAATTTGGGTTTTGGATTTCAGATTTTGCTTTGATTGTTGGGTTGCTATGTGTTATGTTTGTAGGTTTACTTACTTGTTGCTTTATAGTTTTGTGTTAATATTGTTTGTGACCTGCATAAGTTTAGCTGTTTTGGATTTGCATGTTTTGGTTTGTTTATGGGAGGTTTGTGGTTTTGTTGGTTGTGTAACTTGTGGGTGTTGCTGCGCGTTGTGGTTGGTTTTCGACTTGTTACAATTTTATTTTGTATGTTTAGAGTTGTTGTTTTTCCTATTTGTTTATTGTGGGGTTTTACTTTGTGTTGCTTTTGTTTCTGGTTGTTTAAAGCTTGCATGTTTAAGTTTTTAGATTGTAGGTTGTTCTGACGTTTTAACTTGTAAGTTGGTTAGGATTGTTGTGGATTTGTAGGTACCTTTTGTTTAGTTTGGGGATTGTGTGTTTTCGCATTTTAGGTTTAAGGGTGCATACTTGGGGTTTAGATTGGATATAGATTTGTGGTATTTTACTGTCTCAAGGCTGATTTTTGGGTTAGATTTGGGTTTTAGTGATTATGAGGTTTAGGGTTCGCGGGAACTGCGGGAATTTCGTGTGGTGGAGGGTTGATATAATATAAGGTTTTTGTATTTTGGGGTATTTGTAGGCTTGTAACCCTTTGTATTTTACATAATTTTGGTGTTTTGCTGTGATTTCATTCTTTTATGCTTGGAGTTTGTATATTTCTAGTTATTTTGGTTTAGTTTGTTTAGCTTTGTAGGTTGATTTTGGCTTTTTCAAGGGTGGTTTTATAGTTTAGTGTATATTGCATTTGTAGTATGGTTCAGCATGTCTGCTTGTGCAGTTGTTTTGCGCAGGTTGTTCGTTTAGGATTTGATACTTGCAAGCTTTGGGTTTTAGATTTGTGCAGGTAGCGTTTTATGGTGCGTTAATTACTGTGTGTTGTTGGGACTTAGTTTGGACATTTTCTAGGGTTTGTACGGAGTTTAGTTGTGGAGATTTTAGGATTTGTTTTGTTTTAAAGGTTGATTTTAGAGTTTGTAATGGTATATCTCTTTCGGGAGGGTTGGTGAGTTTAATTTTATGGTTTTTGCGCCTAGTTTGTTTATATAGATTACGTAGGGTTTTGAGTGTAGTGGTTTTAAATTGCTAGGTTTGTGTAATTGGTTTAGGCTTATAGGTTGCTTGTAGGTTTATGTTTAGTTTACGCTTGCTGTTTATGTTAGTTACTGTAGTGTGTATCTGTACTGATAATTTTGATTACGAGTTTTGTTCTTTTACGTTGGTGGTTATGTTTAGCTTTGTAGGTTTGTTGTTGCGGTGTTGTTTGTTTGTAATAATTAGTTTGTGTTTTGATTATGTTGCGTTATAGTTTTGTAGGGTTGTATATTTTGTTTAGCTCTTGGGCTTTATGATTGTTGTAGCATTGCCAGATTTGGTGTTTTGTGTTGTGCACGGTTGAGGTCTCATCTTAACGCGTTTAGGAGTTTCAATTATGGGTGGGGTTGGTCATAGACGCGGATTTGCGTGCAGAGATTTACGATTTTGTTTGCTTTACTTGCGTTGGTTTCGGATAATTGTTTGTTTGCGAGGTTTGCTGATATTGTGTTTTGCGTGTAGGATTGTGGTGGCAAGTACCTTTATTTTGCTTTTAGGTGTAGGTTTTATTATGGGTTTGATTGTGTTGTGCGTGGGTAGTTACAATTTATAATTGTTTTAAATAATTTGTTACACTACGTGGATTTGTTGGTGGTTTACAGTTTTAAATATACCTTATGAGTATTAGATTGTTTGTGGTAGTTTCAAGGATGTTAAGATTCTGCTGTGTATACAATTAATTGTGCTTGTGGACGTGAGACGTGTACTATACTTAGAATTTGTGGGTTGTTTACATGTTGCAATTTTATAGTGTTGACATAGGTTTGAGATCGTGATTTACCTTCTGATTTGAAATGTGTGATTTATACCTTCTGTAGTTTGGATTTTATATGCTTATAATTTGTTGGTATTGAAGGTTTTTAAATTGACAGTAGTTGTTATATAGTTGGAGTTTTGTTGCTAGTGGTTTCGACAGCATGGCTTGTGTTTTGTGTACGGCTAGTTTACCTTACTTGTTAGTTGGGGTAAGATTTTTACTTATGTTGTGTAGGTTAGATTTTGTTTAGATGTTGGGCTTATGGGTTTGGAAAGTATTGTTGGGTTACTTGGTGGGCATGATGCAGTTATTTTCTAGATTTGTATAGTTTTGCAATAGTTCTTAGTTTCGAAGTTGGTTTTTATTACTTGAGGTAGGTGTTTATGGTTATACTTGCTAGCAGGTATATGTTTGTTAGTGTTTATTTGGATTTGATGTAACAGTTATTTTTATTCCGATGTTTTGTAGTTCCCCGAGGTTTGTTTGTTTGGGCATGTGACATGATTTGTAGTCGGTTGGTTGATGATGGTGAGTGAGTGTTGTGTATCTTGTTTTTATAATGATATGTGTGTAGGATTTTGAGGTTTTGATATTCGCGTAAGTTTGTTGTTTGACTTACTGTTTGTTGGGTTGGGGTATGTTTGTATTTTGCCTATTTTGTCTGGGCTACGATAGTTATTTGTTTACTTGAACGTATGATTGATTATTCTGTTGCTTTTAAGGATTTTATTTGGAGACGTTGTTTTTATTTCTAGCGTTATTTTTACAGGTTTTGCAATACTATAATTCTTTGTACTATGGGTTTTTAATTAATACAGTTATGTGTTGTTGGTATTTATTTAATATTCCTAAAATAGTTTCTTATAATAGGTTTGGAGGGTAGGTTTAATTACGTGTGACGGGGTTTTGTAAGTGTATGTTTGAGTTGGTGTTATTTGGCTGGTTAATTTGTGTTTATGATGGTTTTTGATTTATGTGTACTAAGCTTAACTTGAGTTTGTTTAGCGGTGTTTTGGCTTCTTGTTAGGTTTTCGTGATACGTGGATTTCTGGATAACTAGAGCGTGTGGATGTTTAATTTGGATTGTATACTGCAGGTACTAGTTTGATTGTTTGGGGTGGTTTAAGGGTATTTAGTTGTGTCGTAGGTATTTAGCTTTGAGGTTGTGCTTTAACTTCGTAGGTGTGGTTGTAGGCTTGTTTTGTTTGCGTTGTTGCGTTGCAATGCTTTGTTACCTTTAGTTATGAGATTTTGTTTTGTTTTAGATAGTTTGGTGTGGTTGCACGATTGATAATGTTATATCATTATGTACTTTAGGCTTTTTGTTTATACCTTTGTTTTATAGTCTGCGTTTGTTTTCTTTAGTTTAATTATAAATGTAATATTGTTATAGTGGTCTTTTATTGCATGATATTATTACTTTGGTTAGGTGACGTAGTTTTTGGTTTAGCGTTTATTGTTTTGGGATTGCTATAGATTGTTGGTGGTTTTATTGTGTTTATAGATTTGCATGTAGTTGGTTTTGTGTGAGATTGTTAAGCTTGGTTACTTGGCAGTCATTGTTATAGGATGTGTTTTAGAATTGTTTATTTGCATGTTGCTGTTTGATGATATTTGTATGCAACTTGGTTTTGTAGGTTTGTTATTGCGTATTATGTGTAATGTTTTTGTTTATGTTTATTAACTGGGAGTTTGGTTTGTGGGTGCATTTAGTTACATTGGTGTTGCTGGGGTTTTATACTGGTTACGTTACAGTATTGATGAGTTGCATGTTTGTGGATTTTGGGTTTGCGGTTGGGTTTTTGGTGTTTTATTAAGTATTCTGTTCTCCTCGACTGGCTGTTAGTTTTGTTATTTGTGCTTTCGATAGTTGTATTTGTAAAAGGTTTACACAGGGATTTGGTTTGGTTACAGGTTGTCTTCTTGGACTTACGATTTGCTGGTTTTGGGTTTTGCGTATTGCTTTTGAGTACTGTTATTTATGGTTTGTAGAGTTGTATATACTGTTTTGCTTTATTTCAAAGATTGGTTGATTTCGGTTAGGATTTTTTGTTTGCTGCTTTGTATATGGTTTTATTGTGATGCGTAGGGCTTGCAGAGTTTAGGTTGGGCGTTTCTAATTTGTTAGCTTTATTAATTGTGGACTTTAGTGATTAAGACTTGTAGATACATCTGCGAGTTTCGTATGTTCTATACAATTTGTGTTATTTTGGAGTGGGTTGTGGGTTTGTTGCATATAGTTTTGCTGGATGGTGGGTTTACTTAGAATTGTGGGTTTCAGCCGTTAAGACTTGTAGATACACCTGTGAGTTTCGTCTGTTCTATACAATTTGCGTTGTTTTGGGGTGGTTGTAGATTCATTACATAAAGTTTTGCTGGATGGGTGTGCTTCCTTAGAATTGTGGGGTAGGTTTGGGTTTGCGTTAGGGTTATTTTGCGTAGAACTGCAGGTTTTAGAGTCTGTGTAGGGTTGATATAATATAAGTAAAGGCTACGCATGTAAGGCCTTATTATAGCGTATATTATGGGTTTTCTGCTTGGTGTGAGGAGCATTTTGTGGAATTTGTAGCTTTTTTGTGATTTTGCTTGCGGTTGAGGTTAGTTTTCGGTTGTATTTGATATACGTGTTTGTGGATATAGGCTAGTAGCCAGATTTGTAGGATACTGTTTGCTTTGTAGGTTTTTGTTACACACTTTCACGGTTGTTGGGTTGTAGTTATTGTAAGCTGCTGGATTGTTTTAACGCTACGTGCCGCGTGTTTGTATGTTGTGTTGGAGTTTTGGTTGTTGCGTGGATTTGTAATAATTACACGTAGTTGTGTTTGCATTATATACGCGCTAAGGGTTACTTTTGGTTGTGCTGTTTATATCATGCATTTATTATGATGTTATTTGGGTGGGCAAGTTGTTACAGATTGTGTAATTTGTTATGGGTTTTTAACTTATTTGGAGGGGTGTTTGGTTTGGTGTGATTTGTTTCCTATGTTTACTTGAGGGTGGGCTTGTTATACTAATTATACTTGCAGTTTGATTGACTGTATATTGCTGTATGTTTTGGTTTGTTTAACGTTTGCATTAGTTGTGTTTGTTGTTTGGGTTAATTGTTGAGATTGTTGGGTTTAATGATTTACTGCATATTTGATGGGACTTGAGTTGTTTTAGTTTGCTAATTTAGTACCTTATTTGTTACGGGATGGGTTGACTGTTGTTATTGTATTGTAGCTGCTGCATGGTTGCTTTGGGGAAGGTGTGTGTTTTTCTTAAATAATATTATTTGCTATTTTTGTATTTAGGTTATATATTTTGAGATTTCTATTGTAGGTGTTAGTAGTGTGTTTATTTACTTTAAATTGTATGTTTATAGTTGTAGGCGATTGCTGGTGATTTTGATGTATTTTATACTTTTATAGTGTATTTTGGTGACTTGTGTTTTGGGTACTTGTATTATGTGGAGTTTTGTGTAGTTGCTTTATACGAGACTTTCGTAGGTTTATAGTGTTAGCATATACATTGTTTTAGATCGGATTTGAGCTTGCAATTTTCGTAGGTGTTATGCTATTGTAAGTTTGCGTGGGGTTTTGGTTTGTTTTTGCTGTAGTTATATTTGACAGGTTTACCTTTTCGCCAAGGTGGTTATACGTTTGCAATGGTTAATTATTAGTATATTTAGTTTCGCATTAGTTGTGTATGTTTGTGTTAATTTATACTACGATTGTAATAGTGCACATTTAGTATAGTATTTATGTATTATTACTTTGCGTGTGATTTGTAATGTAATGGTAGGTTTGTTTTGTTACTTTTGTTGCATGGTGGTGTGGTTGTATTTGTTTGCTATAGTGTGGCAATTTCTGGGATTTACGATTTTGCTTTGTGGGTTTATTGTTGTGTTTATGTTTTGATGTGGATTTGCACTTGCATAGAGTTGTGTATGTTACATTTCATTTAGTTGCTAAGTTATTTTGGTGTCCGTTGGGAATTGTTGTATTGCCATACTTATTGTGGTTGGTGTGGTTTGGCGCGGACGTGTAACGTTACATTTACGTGTGATAGGTTGCATTACTGGTTGCTTAGTTCAGGTGTTTACCGACCATGTTCCGCAGCTTGGAGCTTGGCTGTGACGTGGGACTTTCTGTAGATTTACTTGTAGTTTGTGTACTGCATTACTTGAGTCTTTCTGTAGGCATTATAGGTGTGCGTTGTTTTACTGGTTTCGTTTGGTTGCATTACTTACGTTGTTTTGCAAATTGTGGAGTACTTTGTATTGCGGATTTTATAACTTTGCACGATTATGCTGGTTACGTGGTTTGCATATTTGCATGAATGCGAGTTTCGTTTGTTGTGTATTTTGCTAGATTCCAATTGTATTTGGTACAGTATGGTATTTGCTAATTCTTATGGTTTACGTTTGTGAGTGGGCTGTTTATATAAAGAATGGTAGGTGGTGTAGTTGGTAGTTGTCTTGTACACAATGTAAGAGTCGACTTTTGTGTGTTAGTTGTTTGGATTATTTTAGATACTTATTTTGCTGTTTTGTTTGACGAGAAGTTGTTGCTTGGCCACTTTAGTTTGCCGATTTGCGTGGGTATCCGATGTTTGGGGTGAATGGGTTGCATAGCATATACGGTGCAGGTTTATAAGTTGCCGTGGGCTTTGTGGTTTTTGATACGGTGTAACAAGGTTGTACGGATTACACTTTGCTGTTGAGCGTGTTGCGTGTTATTAAACATCGTGAGTTTCTTTCTTTGTGTTCTTAATTTTGTTGATGGGTTTGTGTGTTCTTTACTTTGTAGCTGTTTCTTTAGGTTTATGATTATGTTGTGAGGTTTGTGGTTTTGGGTTTCGTAGGTTCGTAATTGTGTGGGGTTAGGCGTGTTATATGTTGCACTTATATTGGATTTGCTTTGTAGTTGTAGAACTTGTTTAGGTATCTTTGTTGTGTTGTATTTTATGTAGTGCGTTGTAAGTTGGTGGAAGTTGTGTTCAAGGCTTTTAACATATGTGGGCTCGATTGAGGGTTTTCATGGTAGGGCTTCCTATAACAGGGATTAAAACTTGTGCGTATTATTAGTTATTTGTGTATACAGGATTACTTATTAAACTGTTAATTGTTGTGGTTGCGTTTGTGTTAAGTAAATATACTGCTTTGCTTCACGTATAAATTTGTAGTTGCTTAGGTTTAAAGTTACTTATAGTTGTAAGGTTTGTAATTTATGTTTTTAGATTGCGTTTGTTGTGGACATGTTATTTTAAAGGTTTAGGATATTACTATTACATATGTAGGGTGCATTTTAAAATATTTATGAGTTGTTGTTTATATTGTATTAGTAGAGGGTGTACATAGTGTACTTAGTTGTTTGGTTTTAGTGCACTCTGTAAGGTTTTCTATGCTTATGTTTTGTTTGTGTGATTTGCGGTTTGTTTGTGTGCTTATTTGTTTGTGGTTTGTGTTAGTTTTTGTATTGGCTGTGGGTTTTATTATTTACTGGTCGTAATGTGTGTTGATTGTTACATGTCTAATTTCATTACTTCCAACATTGGATTTCTTCAGACTTAGATTTTATTGTGTGTCTTGTTATTTATTTTGTTATTTTGGGTTTTGTGTTAGTGTTTTAATTTATATGGTGTTTTTGCTGAGGGTTTTGGGGTTGTTTATCGCCGTGGAGTTTATTTGGTTTTATAAACTTTCTGATTGATTTTGTGTGTTGTTTTACTTTTAGTTGGAATAGATTATTGCATTTATGGGTCTGATTTGAGTTTGTGTGCGTAAGGGTTTGTTATTGTGTGTTTTTTGTAGATTCTAGTATTAGAAGATGGCATCTTATGTGTTTATCGTTATTATATGTGCATTAGCTTTATATTCATTGTAATATCACTTGCTTCTTTCTTTATGTTTTTCGTTATTACTTGGATTACTGTGATACGTGGGTTTGGATTTAAATGTATTTGTTATATTTGAGGTGTAGTTTTAAATTTGGGTGTTTTGTACGTTTGTTTTCTGGGTAGATTTGTGGGTGGTTTGTAGTTGTGGGTTTGAGAAATGTGTTGCGGAGGTAGGGTTCTTTTCCGTAGAGTTGTGTGGTTTGGTTTTGGGTTTGTTATGGGTATTTTACATGTAGTTTAGGCATATATTCTAGTTTACTTTCCTTCTGGATTAGTGTGACCTTCAAGTTTGGCATGTGGTGGAGGGTTGATATAATATACGGTTTTCATAGGTTTTGTGGGTTTTTGATATGGGTTTGAGTAGTGTATTTGGTAGGATATGGTTGTATACCTTGGTATTTTGTTAGTATTTGTAGTAGTTTGAGTTTGGTGTTGGTTTGCCTGTATTAGGTTTTTGCCTCGGTATTTAGAGTTGGGGGTTGGTAGCTGATATTAGATTTGTATACTTTTGGTATGTGTTTGGTTTTGGGGAAGAGTTGGTGTATCTATAGGTAGTAGGTGTGTTTGTGAAGTTTGTAGTTTCTTTATTTTGTTTTTGTAGTTGTTATAAGAGTATGTGTTGTTTTTGTGTTCCTAAATGTTTATAGATTTTGGTTTAGGCAGGGCGGGTTGTTGCGTGTGATAGCGGTGGGATTGATGTTGTTTTAAAGCCCTACTCGCAATATTCTTTGGAATTCAGGGTTTGTTTGGTTGTTTGTTATTTTGTTTGTGTCTTTATAATGGCACTACTGTATATTTGTGTGTAGGTGTGAGGGTGTTTGCTCAGAGGATGGTTTTGTTACAGGTATAGTTACAAGTTTTTGTAGTTTATTATTATTTGCGTTTGCTTAAGGTATGGGTTTGAATATATATGTTACATAATTTTGTATATTTGTAGACTTTAAGGTTACAGATCCCTGCGTGCACACTTGTTTTAGCGTTAATGTTCGGATTTAAATGTTAGTATGAGGTTGTAGTGGCGATCATATTTCATGATTTGTGCATTGTCTTATCGTGCACGTAGGGTCAGTTTGTTTTAGTTTTTAAATTTATAGTGGTGATTTGTTTGACTTGGTTTTTGTTCTCGGTTTTATTTTGTTGACATACGTTGTGTTTATGTTTTGTTTCGTTTTGTATGTTGCGGGTGTTGTGTTGTGTTGTATGTTGTGTACATGAGGTAGGTTGCGCGTTTGTTATACAGGTTGTGGGTAATGTGCTTATTTTACTTTCGTTTTGTAGGAGTTTAATTTGTGTTTGTGTATATATGCATTCTATGAGTTATGTAGGGCGGAAAATATTTAAGTTTGCTTCTGGTTGGTGTTTAGCTGGGTACTTCTGTAGGCGTTACTTTTGCATATATTTGGGCTCTGATTTTGGGTAAGTCGCGTGTGTACTAGAGTTTTTGTATGTGTGAACATAATTGTTATTTTGTGTGTTTACTTTTATTGTTTGGATATTTGCACGGGTATGGGTTGTTACAGGTAGTTTGTGGGTTGCTTAATTTTAGGGGTAGTGTGTATTAAGTTAAGATTTTACTCGTTAGTAGGTTTAGGGTATACAGTTTTGTTTTTAGGTGTATATTGAAGTTATACGTTTTTGGTTACATTTTAATAGTCATTGTTTTTCAAATGTAGCGTACTTTTAATGATTTGATTTGGTGGTTGACGCCTTACCTGTGGTGTTTTGTATAGGTTTCGTTTTGCTAGGTTGGTTTGTACAGAGTTGATACGTGGGTAAATGATTGTGTACCATGCGTACGTTTTTGTATTGGTTGGATAGCTGTTTTTTGTCTTGTTTTAGTTGTGTTGGGAAGTTATTTGAGTTACTTCATTTTGGTTGTAGTTTGTAGTGTAATTATTTATTTACACATTAAACATGTTTTGCTTTGTTTGGGTTTGTTTGCAATTTATGTAGTTTGTGGGCTACTTTGCTTTTTGGATTAATGTAATTGTGTTTCTTAAAGTTACTTTACGTTGCAGGTTGTTGTAGGTTTGTTAATTTAGGGTTGTAAAAAATAGGTTTGCCGAATCGCTTTTATAAGGTGGGGAGAGTTGTAGTTTATATTTGTTTGAGTTGCGGATTTTACGTGGTATGTTTTTGGTTTTCGTGAGTTTAGTTTAGGTTTTAGGATATTGTTGTTTATGGTGTATATTGTTGATTTTAGGATTTTCATTTAGTTTAGGAAATGGTACATTGTAGGTAATGAGGAGCTCATTTTTGTTTGTGTTGTTTGATGGATATTTTATTTAGAGTGTTGCTATTCGTTTACGTGTATTATACATCGTGTGCATGGCTGTTTGCTTGTGGGTTTGCTTGTGTGGGTTTTGCGTTTTGTTAATGCATATATCCTTAATGGGAGTTTGTTTTGTGGTTTGTTTGTAGTATATGTGCTGTGAATACTGTGTTGTTATTTTGTTTGGTGATTATGTTTATTTTAAGATGTAGACGTATTTGTTTTCCAATTTGGTTGCGTGTTTTGGTGTTGTAGACTAGGATATAATTTTAGTGCATATTATAGTTTATTGTGGTTAATACGTTGTTGTTTGATTTTCAGATTTATGTTTGTGATTAATTAAGTGTAATAGCTTTTAGTTTTGTATTTTGTATTTGTTATTACTTTTAATTTGGGTTTATAGTTATGTTATTTATACGGGTTTAAGGTGGTTAGGTTTGGGGGTTGGTGTGTAGATTTGTGTTTTGTTTAGTATTGTCTTATACCTGTAGTGGTTGCATTACTGCTATTAGTATTCATTTTTGTAAGTTGTGTATTATTAGCTTTTTGTTTAGGGTTGGTATTTATTTGAGTTTGCGTTGAAACAGTGCTTCCACTTTACTGGATTTGTTGTTTTTGAAGTTGGGTGGGCGTGTTGTGGGTTATGTTGTACTCGTGGTGTTGTTGATTCGAGTATTTAATATGTTAGTTGTTTTTAATTGCTGTGGAATCGTGTTCTGTAGATGGGTTGTATTAGTGTGCTTAATTATTTGTTAATGAGTAGTGCTTATAGGTCGGTGTAAATTTCCATGGATTATATTAATAGAATGTAGGATTTGTTTTAGCTTTCTTGTTTAATGGTTTATGGTACGCATACATTTAGCATAGAAATTTAGATTTGCTAAGATGCTGTGGGTTTAATTTAGGGTAGTAGGTTGTGATATTTGTTGACATTGAGTGGATTAGAGGTTTGGACATTATTTTGGAGTTTTATTTTGGGTACTGTTTGCCTTGGTATTTCAACCTTGGGTGTTACGGGTTTGTATTTAGTTCCTGGTTTTGTGCGTTGATATTAGGTTGTGTGCCCGGGAATTTTGTTTTATATGATATTGTGTGATTTTCGGTTTGGGGTTTGAATTGTATATTTGTAGTGTGTTTTGGAGTTTGCTGTTATACTTGAGTTTTCGTTGTGTTGTTTAAGTTTGGATATTGGTTTCCTACTTTGTGTTTTTGGAAATGGTTTTGTTGGGCGTTTTGTATTTTGGTTGGATTGGAATTGGTTTGCTGCGACAGTTGTTTATTTAAACTATGTAGATTTGCTGTAACTTGCATGTTTGCAGTTTAGGTTGGTTTAGTTTGCGACATTTAGATTTGTTGATTTTGTTGCTTTGCGATTTTAATTTGTTGGAGTGTGTGCATACGTTAATATTTTATTGTTAGTGTTCGGTTTTCATGTGGTATTGTGTACATGTTGAGAGGGTGTGTTACTGTAATGACGAAGTGTAGTTATTAGTTTTATTGTACGCATATTATGTTGGTTTGGGTGAGGTTTTGGGTTTGGGGTTTTCTTTTCCTGGGTTTTTGACTTGTTGGTTGTTTGTGGGGATTAGGTGGTGGTATGTTGTGTTTATACAAGCTAATTGTTTTTTGTTTTTAGACGTTGTTTGCTTTCCCTTTTTATGCGCATACAAGATGCTGGGTTGGGGATGAACTACGGAAACTTTGGTTGGTGTAGGGTTGATATAATATAGGTTTTTTAGAGGTAGTAAGGGTATTATGTGGGAATTCTGCTTTAATTGTTGGTTTTTGTGGGTTTACTTAGGTTTCTTTATGAGATTTACTTGATTTGTTTGTTTTAGATTGGTGATTTTGCTGAATTTCCATGCTTTTGTAAGGTAGGGTATGTAGCTGCAGGTTTTTGCGGGTTTTGGGGTTGGTATAATATAGTTCGGGTATGCTGTTTGTGTTGCGCTCGAATATGATTTTATAATGTGGATATTTATGAGTTTATTGTTTTAGTTTTGTTGGGTAGGGTGGTGTTAGAGGTATCACATACAGGTGCTATAAACAAATGTTGCCTGATTATTTAAGATTTAGACTAGGGTATGGGATTTTGGTAATTGGGTAGTTTTGAGGAATTACTTTTTTGTGTACTTTTATAGTGTCAATACAATATGCTGTGTACTTGTATTCGAGTTGCAGTGCTAGGCTTGTAGATTTTGCTGCACGCATGTTTCTGTTATATTTATGTTGAAACCGTTATTTTCGAGTGTTTACTTCTTATATTACGATTTGTGTAGCCGGGTGTTGTAGGATTATGCTTTACTTTGTGCGAGTAGATGTTGCAACGTAGGTTGCCTAGATGCTTGTAAGTTTTCCATTAATTCCGGAGTTTTGGTTGGCTGCATACAATGTTGCTTGCGTGATTCTTGATTTACACGTGCTAGTTGTTTTGGATTTGTAACTGTATGGTGTGCATAGATGTTTTTGTTGTAAATGGATGATGGGGTGTACTTGGGTTTTGTGATGTGGGGTTGTTTATACTGGTTTATTATGTAGGTTATGGGCATGCTGACTGTTTAAGTTGTAGATATGGTGGATAGGTTTGCTAGTTTTTGTG